>APFE031559225.1:0-89908 GCA_000404065.3 Pinus taeda
CAGTTGGAGACTAGAAGCAAGGCTAAACAACATTGCTCATGAGCTACATAACCACAGAGCCCTCTCCTTTCATCACTCTAGAAGAGAAGGTAATAAGATTACTGATCTCCTAGCCAATATTGGGGTAGAAAGCCACCATCCTTTCCAAGCAGGAAACTTGGACATCATCCCCAGCAATCAACAGACTCAAGAATGTGAGAAACTCCTTCAAAGAGACACTGAACCCCCGGATGCGGGTGATGGAATGTCTCAAAGTGCCGAGCCACATGTCCACCATGTGCCGCCCTGTGCTCACATAAATGCTTGATGGAATTAACCGTCAAAGGCTTAATCTTGCGCACTATGAGCTCTGGGCATTCAATGCCGAGCAGAGTGAAGAGATGGCTGTAGTTATGGTGTGCTCCCAACGAGGGAATGTGGCGGGTTATCAAGGTGTGGAGGAGCAGAAGTCAGTTCATCGTTATGGTGGAGCTGGGGAACTGCAAACGCAGAGACATTCGACGCAGGTGCAGACTCAGAGGTGGGCGGTTATCCTACCACCTCAATCTGCAATCTTGGCTTTTCGTCACTCCAATTCAGGCTCTTGTCTTGGGGGAAAGTGGAAAATCGAGAGCAATCAGGGAAATTTGGCTACAAGGAAGAAGGTTCTAGTGGCGAATTCAGAGGTTGTCACGTTCGAGAGGTTCTGGTGATGAATTCCGCCTTTTGGTTGGTCTCACAAGTCACCCAAGGCTATCAAGGGAGACGGAGGATTGCCCATGGCGAGGCTACGGGAGTGGCAATCTTGCAGGAGGGGATCTGGGCGAGGCTCATCCTCTCGCCCTCCGGCAGCAAGGGAGCACCACTATTGCTGCTGCTCCTATTGCTATAGGAGGGCAGGGGTTAAGCCACTCCAAGCTGGGCAATTCATGGAGGTTGGCAGCTTGAGCGAAGGGGAGCCAGTCCTCCCAGCATTTGGCTCGGTTGTGTTCACCCTGGGCAACTCCAAGGATAATCCAGGTATCAATGCTCATATTTCAGTGCTTTTTACTCAAGCTCCTGAAGGGAATGACTGTGCGACGCCTCCAGGAATGGTGGAACCACCTCCAGAGGGCACTGGAAAGGAGAGCCCTATTCTGCAACCACCAATTGAGGTGGGCACCTCAGGGAAGGAGATTATGCCCTCTCCCTCACACCTCGAGGAGCAGGAATCTCAAGGCTCAGCAAAGGATAAATGGTCCGCCATGTGGGAAGGAATCCCTGAGGGTCAGGGATGGTGCACTGTCGTGGAGGAGAAAAGTCCCGGCGATGAATGATCCTCCGACGTGCGCTCCGGCTCCTGCCTTTCTCTCTCAGCTCGGGTCCAGGATAATGGTTGCTGCGGGTATATGGGTACGGGTTAGCACTGTGTTTGTTCACTTACAGTTTTTCATTCTGTCCAGTTTGTTTTGGTCGAGTTTACTCTCAGTCTATCTCGTCTGTGTCGGTCTACAGTCTGGTTTTGAAGGAAGCCCCTGTGTGGGCCGTCATGCTCATGTTTAATTCAATGTGTCATGTTCTGTTGACTGTCAAGTCGAATTGGTTTCCAGCCTCAGTTAGTTTTTTGGGGAATTTTGGAAGTCCTACTGATGCTGCCCCTGCATGGGAGCTTTTTGCTTCAAAGCTAAGATACCCAAGGCGCCATTGGCGGCCATGGAAGTCCTGTTTCACTCCTTGTAAAATTTTCCAGTAAATATAATATAATAGACTAGCTAGTTTTATCGAGAAAAAAAAAATGTATTCATTTATAAAAATATTTATTAATAATTGAGTAAATAGATAAATATTTTCTCTTTTGGTTTAAAATAGTTTTCAGGTGTGACTGGATAATTTTTTTATATATAAAAAACCAATTTTTTTAATAAAAAAGTATTTAAAATATTATTTCTAAATCTAAAAACCCAATATTAACTATTTAATTACCATCCACTACATTACCAATTTACTATATTACATTAAATAAAAGTAAAAATGTATTAAAAAAAATCCATGTAATATTCCCATATATCTCATATTTATCTATATCTTGAAAATCTAAAGAAATGAATAATTAAATTTTTTCTAAATTTAACTTAATACCATTATACAAACATTACATTTAATTTACAAAAAATTATAAATTTAATTTTAATAAAAAATCAATAATTAAAAATTTAGGAATAGTTCCGATTATCCCAAAAAAATCACAAAAAATTATCTAAATCTCAAAATTAAAACAATAAGTATTAATAATCGATTATAAATAAATAATTTTTTATATAGGAAATTTAATTATTGATTCTCATTTTTCTATTTTAATACTGAAGTAAAAATCAATATGGAAAAACAATTTCTAAATCATTTAAAAAAATATAGAGAACCAAAACTCTCAAGAATAAATAACAAAATATATTTTCTAAATCCTATAAAAACTCTAACTACCTAAAATTAAATAACAAAATATATTTTCCAAATCCTATATAAAAATTCTAGCCACGTAATACTTCATTTTAATTTGTTATTTTTAATGAATAATAATAATCATTGCTTATCAGCTTCCCTTTGAAATACAACTGATAACCACATTATGTGACAGTCATTATTATTAGGAAGGTTGCATTCTTTTCAAAAAGCACGTATGACAGTATTTAAAATTCTTAAATCTAGAAAAATTTGCTTCTATTTAGAGTTATATTCTACTTCCTATTTCTTTAAATCAATACGTAAACAATTGAAAAGCTATGATGGGTGAAGTTGTATCCTACATAGAAAGGTGGTGTTATATTGAAATGTGGTAATATAATTTTTGTTTGTATATTATTTAAGCTGGAAATTTTAATATTAAAATTTTTGTAATTTTTGAATTTTAATTTGTTTTTTCACATTTTAAAATTAATAGGTTAACTATTAGAAACAAAAAATCACTTAAATCTGGTGAGTATGAGAAATTTAATAATAGATTACAGTCACTATAATATGGATGATAAGTGGGTGAGGAGTTTTATTTTTTTTGGTGAATGACAAGTTTGTGGTGGAGTTTGATCTATTTTCGGTTATGGTAGGCATTGTGACTGTAGTCACTTTTCTGATTTGATATGACACTTAATTTGAGTCTCCGAAGTTTAATTGGAGGATCTACTCATATGGGTGGCTTTGGTGGTATATATCTAATTGCATAACACCTTGATTATTTAAAAACAAAGCAGGACAATGTAAACTCCATTTCTCAGCAATGAAAAATGATGCAAAGACTATTTCTCTGTAATGGAACAAAGTGCACCGGAGGACTCAAAATACATTGATCAACAACACATCAAGAGAAACACGATGCTTTCCATCACATACTGTAATATAACACAATTGGAAGCCAAATTCAAGAATATATTAAATATTGATAAAAAAGAGTGATGTACACTGTGTACATATAAATACATAAAGAAACTGTTGATTCAGTTTCCTGTCTTCTTGGGCTCTAATAACCACTCACCATAACAAAAACCTAATCCCAAGAATTAGCTATCTAACATTTCCCCCCTTAATCTGAAGGGGTGTATCAAAGTTGAAGAACGAGAGCCCAAAATGAAAAAATGCATATTTGCCAAGAGCTGAATATCTCTCGGAAATGGTTTTTAAGGATGACCATAAACCAAGGATGGTGGTTTTTAAGAGAAAACCACAAACAATACCCACATCTGGAACCTTTATAGTATTTCTCAGATCAATAAAAAATGTCAACTCTGGAACCATTAATGTAGTTCCTCAAACAATTTCTTATCTATAAGTGCTCGTTGACAAACCAAAAATTAAAAAAAAAAAAATGAAGTCTCTCTGGCTACAACTCTGGCTCTAACTGGTACAGGTTGTGGGTTCGGCTCACTTGTGGATCTCTGACTCACGTTGGCTTGACAAATCTTCGAACATGTAGCAGACCATCACAACTCTATCAATTCCCCCATTGTTAGACACAGGGTGAGAAGATAAAGTATTCTTTATCACTACAGGGTTTGGTCAATACTCTCGAACATATCCTGTGGTAGGACCTGTAAATTTTCTTGGCTGCTTTGGATCAATCTCAAGAAGCGATCCATCCAAAATTATTTCTTTGTTGCAGTAGTCTTCTTTCTGGAATATTTGTTTGAATGGTGATTGTGCTTTCCACAATGTTCACATGGGTAAAGATAAAAACATTGATTTTTCATATGTCCAAATCTATCACAATGTTCGCATCGACCAATTTGTGTTGGAACAACACCATCCAGAAATCCAGCACTATGAAATTGTATATTTTTAGAAAAATTAGGCACATAAAAAGAAACATCTTTATCATATCCAACACCAATTTTGTTTTTTCTTTTTTTTGTAGTTTCTTCCCAAGGTCTTATAATAGGTTTCACATCAGGACTTTTAGCTACATCCAAATTTTCTCATGAAATGGCTTCATTACTCTTTGACTGTTGTTTGGAATTAAGATCATCTCTATATACTTGAGACTTAATCTAGAGCAATTCAATTGTATCCAATGCATCATGTAAACAAAATCTAATATTAACAAGACTTACTTTGATGACATGTACAGTTTCATCAACAATGGAACTAATTTCTAGCCAAAATTATCTTACAAGGATTTGAACTTGTGACCTTATAACCTTTAAAATACCAAATTAGATTTTCTAACCACAATGCCTTATTTCTTCTTTTATTGAAGTCAAAGTAATATCACCATAAAAATTGTGTATTCTTCCTTGACCAAATAGTGTGAAACAAGAAATGCCTTGAACTCTTACTCAACGTGATATTTACTTAAAGACACACATAAAAAACGAGTGATCCAACTAGGTGAGAGTCAAACCAAGGATTAACCAAATCACAAATCGCTGCACAATACGAGCTAAAACAAAAGGTAGCGAGGAGCGGAACTATATTCCTCCTTATCTTTGTCCCTTCAATTCAACACAGTTCACAATTTGGATTCATCAAAGGACTCAAAAAAATCAAATTCATTCTATGGAAGAGAATATTCGACGAAGTCAACAGAAACTAGCCAAATGAAACCCAAGTCAACATAATATAAAGGATGGAATTTACCAACTTTCTTTCCAAAACTATTTATTTATGTCATTTTCTTTCCTTCTTCCACAATCCACTCTTGTCTCCTTGTTATTCGAGTTCCATGCCACTAGTTGTTTTTTAATGCCTCTTCCTCATAAGAGGGCAATCAATGAACAATTTTTATTTCTTTAATCATTGTAGGAAGGAATCACATAACACAACATCAGACTCGTTACTTTCGGTATTCAAAATGAAACTCCATTTGCAACTAAACCAAACAAGGGAGATTGGAAATCGTGGATTTGATTTCAGCGAGAATAGTAGGATTGAGTTATTATAGTATGCAAATGTGTCATTATTTACACAGATGGCGTCAAAGGAAAAACAAAGATAAGCCAAAGCCAGCATTGAAAAGATCCAAAAAATAATAGAATAACTAGAAAAAAGGTACATGCAACTTTAGTTGTGAAAGGGATGCGGCACCCAAAACCCTAGTCAGATGTCAGTCAACCACACAAGTGACTCCTAACAGTGCATAATCCAGGTCAATAAACAACTTGGGCGGTGAAAGCTCACCAAAAAAATAAGCAACCTATGCTACTTGATCAAGGCCCGAACTTTTGTTATTCAAATCTTTGGCATTTGAATAGTAGTAATTGAATGTTCCAAAAGGAAGAAGAGACAAGTTTTTTTTTGTTTTTTTGAAACTATTTTCTTCACTTTCTTGTACATGTATATGTGAGTAATATAAACATAACAACATAAATTGACAACATTCAATATCACCAAGAGCCAATAAAATAGTCCAACTTACACCTTTCCTTACTTCAATGGTAGTTGCATGTCCACAAGGTTTTTAGGCCAACAATGTCTCCTCTCTCGCTATCCTCTTTTGTCGAGTCCAATAATTATTTAATTGGACATGGTTGTATCCTTAATTGAATGTTGTAGTCTCCTATCCCTTCTTGTAGTTACTTGCCTCAAAATCACTGGACAGAGCCAACATTTTTTAGTTCTATTACAACATTGCACTCTCACAAATGTTCAAACATATAATACAATTTTTGAATGGAAAAATCACCAACTATCAACATCATGGACAGGTTGCAGAAAAAACTCCAACGTTGAAGAAAAAAGGAGAATCTAGGAAGGTCACAAAATTAGTGGCTCAGCTTAATCAACAGATAGATAAACTTCTGCTCTCATACCACTATAAGACAACACAATTGGAAGCCAAATTCAAATGTATATTAAATATTAATCTCGAAGAATGATGTACACAATGTACATATAAATACATAAAGAAACTGTCGATTCAATTTTCAGGTCTTCTTAGACTCTAATAACCAATCACCATAACACAAACCTAATCCCAAATATTAGTTGCCTAACAACACAATGACGCAATTAAAACCAACTTTGCATAATAGAAGTGAAAAAACCTTCTTGACAAGGCGTCATCCAAAATAAGTGTGAAATGATTCCATAAATTTGTTATACGTATTGGACATAAGATCCATTTCCCAGTGGCATTCTCATTTCACCGTGTAGCTGCAATCCCAAAGATGTTTATAATGCAACGTACAAAAGATAAAATTCTCATGAACTTTTAAATTAAGTTATTGTTACTTCATCAAAAATTATTTACCCCTTGCAGCGAGATCCCCTTAGGGTGAGGTGTGATGGAATATCATGTGCCAAAAACAACGTTAAGTGCCAAAGTTCAAGCAAGAGGCATGGAGTAAATGAACTCTTTATTGACTTATGAATATCCATTGAATCACTACCAATATGAACTCATATGCCTTCGTGTGATTAAAATTTTCTCCAGGATGCCCAATGTTTTGTTAGTGGTTAGCACCTTCCAATTACATAAATGTGAGGACATAAACCTATAATGTAGAGGAAATCATAACTTCGAAGCATGTTTCCAGAGATCTCATGGATGCAGTTGTTGAGGTATCACCCTTCTACTAAAGAAAATTTTTGAATTCAGTTGAGGAACTAAACTAGGAATGAGTTGGGAACAATGCAAGTGTGTTGCATAGATTTCTGTTGGAAAGGTAGAGGACGAAAGGCACAAAATTTGTCTCACACACAATAACATGAACTGCAGCTCTTCTATTCATCACAAAAACTTGATTCTGACATGCAACGATCCATAGAGTTGAGGCTCTTAGCTCCACATATATTTGATTGGACTTGACTTGATTACAATGAACCAAACATGGGGTATTTATGTTTTTCAGCTAGTGATTCACTCAAAATAACTTCAATATGCAAAAATATACTATATTTGACCTTTCCCAAAATAAGATTCCACTGTAACTACCTCATACTTCACTCGGTTAACTCACACTCCAAATCTGGACTGCACTTAACTCAGTTTATGTCTTCGTGCATCACTCTACTTCGATCTTGCTAGATCTTCATGTGGGAGTAATTACTATTTCGAAGGTTGTGGCATGTTTGGTATGTTGGTGCTAAAAGTCATGGGAAACTTTATCGGTGATATGGAAAAGATGGTACCAAGTGTGAAATAAGAGATTCAAATTTTTGTTCAATTAAATGTTAAAAAAATATTATTTTTTCAATTATAATAAAATATACTTTATTTACTTTAAAAAAATATTATAGTTTGCATTGATGAATGCTAAAATAATAATATAGTGGTCAACAAGCAAATTTGACTTTGATACATTTGACTATGATCGGAGAACACCCTTAACGACTGACGGGCTGAGTCTTTCTTCTTCAATATTTTTGGATCGACGCCAAGAATAGAGAAATTCAAAAAGCAATCTGCTTTTACTTAAAATTAGTATAAGCCCCGAATCTGGTTATACATGATGGGCGTAATTTGACTTTGATACGTTTGACTCTGATCGTTGAGAACACCTCAACGACTGACAGGCTGAATCTTTCTTGTTCAATATTTTTGGATCGACACCCAGAATAGAGAAATTCAAAAAGCAATCTCTTTTTACTTAGAATTAGAACAAGCCCCGAATCTGGTTATACATGATGGGCGTACTTCTCATTAATCGATAAATTTAGAAATTACGAAGTCTACTATCTTAAAAACTAGAACTTTCATTTTTGGTGTACAATTTTTTTAATACGGAGGGGCTAAAATGTTCTATGTAAACTTCTTCATCTCAGAAAAATTGCGATAAATGGTTTATCCATCGCATGTTTGAGCAATTAAATATTTTGTAAGTTTCAAATTAAAGATAGAATGTATGTGTTATTGGAAGGTTTCTGTGTGGATTATTTTTTTGTACATTTTTGTAGTCAACTTTTGTAATTGATAGTAAAACTTATTATTAACATAATATTTATTAAAAAAATATTAATTAAATATAATTAAATAAAGAAAAGGAAAAAAATATAAATAGATTAAAAAGATTTATTAAAATATCAAAATCTCAAAAACCTACAATCAAATTAATAATACAAAAATATTATAAATATTTATTAACTAAATATATTTTTTTTATATATATACTATTATTTAAGAAATAAACATAATAAATTATACTATTTATTTAATAATTACAACATATATTATCATAAATAAATAAATATTATAAATATATATCACAATATATGTAAATAAAAAATATATGATTATTATAATTTACAATAAAATCATAATCTATAATAATAATAATAATAATAATTAAAATGATTATAATACAAATAAGTTATTACTAATACTATCATAATACATATAGAAATAATAATGCCATAAACTATTATAAGTAATGATAAAGTATACTGTAGTATATTAATATATATTAATACAAAATATATGCTATATACTGTATTATAATATAATAATATTAATATATTATTATTAATATTTTAATATGGATAATATAGCTATTCATAATAAAGTTAATATGATAAAATGTTAACAAAATTAATAAGTTATTATGTTATTAATATGAAGATAAGAATAAAACTATACAGAGGACTAAAAATAAGAGAAGAAAAGATGGGAGGGATAGAAAAAAGGGAGAAAAGGGAACACAAGAAGAGATAAAGAGAAAATAATAGAAAGGAGGAGCAAATAAAGGAGGTGGGAAAAGCCACGGAACAACAAAAGTGAATTAGACTAGAAAAATAATAATGAAGAATTTAGAAAGTAGAGAAAAAGAAGGAAACTAGCACCAATGGATAATCAAGGACAAAAGCGAGTGTGCATGGGGAGTAAGAAATTGTTAGGTGCCTATAATACTAGTGATTTCCCCATTACTATTGTCATTGTATCCCTTATTGTTATTGTTGTGCCCCTATTGTCCCTATATTGTATTTATTGTGCCCCATAGAATCCCACCTTTGTTATTTTTGTGTCTTTATATTATTATTGTTAGGTCGTCTTGGTTATATTGTGTCCTCTTACACTCCTGTATATATAAAGGAGGTTTTGTCATTTGAATCATCCAATAATTGCTCATTTATGTAATGTAAAGGAGGTTGCCCCCTCGAAGAGGCTGAATTCCTAGGTGTTGATCTATCTTTTTATCTTTTTGTGAATTGGTTTCCTAACATTTGGTATTAGAGCTTTGGGTTCTAGGGTTTTGCTGCTCCAAATAGGTCATTGTGGCATTTTTTCTATAACTTTTTTCTGGGACATTTCAGAAGCGAAAAAAAACCCATTTGAGACGACATCGTGCTGAACCTCGGGTCCAAATTTTAGAGCTTGTCTCGGTATATTTTCGGACATATAATTTGAGGAAGTTAGGGTTTTTGCGAGCTCCAGAATTTAAGCTAAAACAGGTCATCATGGGATTTTCACTATAACTCTTTTGCTACGAAGTTCCAAAAGCTAAAACAAAAACCAATTTGAGAAGAAATCGGTCTGAACCTCAGCTCCGAATTTCAGATCCTGTATTGCTATATTTTCGGAGATATAGTCTGAGGAAGTTAGGGTTTTTGCAGACCCCCCAAATTACATTCCAAACAGGTCACTGTGGGAAAATCGTCATAATTATCTCTCTCAGAATCAGATTGAAATTTCGTAAGAAGTTGCAAAAAGAGGATAGACTGTAGTTTCTTGTATATATTTTTCAGATCCAAAGGTCAAAACAATGACATGTGAAACTTCATACAAGTTTGCTCTTCTAAAAAGGTATATAATCAGGTCATCTTGGGAGATTGTGCATAAATATTTCTTAGAGAACCCAATTTCGATCAGACTAGTGGCATTGAAAAGAGGACACAAAGGGCTACGACAGGTCGTGATTTCAGAATTGGAAGAGCTGAAATTACATAAATACATTAGATTCAATATCATGCTCCTACAAAGTGAAAAAAAAGGTGTGTAGTTTTTTTTTTTTTTTTTGCATAAGCTTGGTTTGAAAAAATAGTTTGAAGGAATTCAAAGGGCATAGTGAAGCAACGAAGGCCTTTGAACATCTTAAAGAGGCAATGTACCAAGCACCAGTCTTAACTACACAAAACTTCACAAAAACCTTTATTGTGGAATGTGATGACTTAGAAAATGGAATTGGTGTTGTTTAAATGCAAGAACAAAGACCCATTGCTTTTGAAAGTCATCCAATCAAAGGAAAGTAATTACACAAAGCTATTTATGAGAAGGAAATGCTGGCAAAACTACACGCACTTAAGAAATGGCGACCCTACCTAATGGGAAGACACTTCAAGGTAAAAACAAATCATGATAGTCTTAAATACTTTTTGGAACAAATATTATCTTCAGAAGAGTATAAAAAAGGGTCATAAAGATGTTGGGCTATGACTTTGGAATCATCTACAAAAAAGGGAAGCGAAATGTTATGGCAGATGCACTCTGAAGAAAGGATGAGGATGTGGAAGCATTTATTTGCGCCATTTCTATTATCCAACCAGATTGGATAAACGAAGCAAGGGATGAATGGAAGAATGATGAGGAAGTGTCGGCACTCATTCAAAATATACAACAAGATCCTAGTACATCTGATAGATTTATTTGGAAAAATGATTCGTTATGGTACAAGGAATAGTTATACCTATGTAAGAATTCCCAACTCAAACAAAAGATTCTTAGGGAATTGCACACCTCTCCCTTAGGAGGGTACTCAAGGTTTCTAAAAACCTACCACAGGGTTAAGAAGGATTTTTTTGGGATGGCCTTAAATCGGATATTGAAAATTTTGTGGCTGAATGTTTGGTTTGCCAAGAAAATAAAGTTGAAACAATTAAACCTCAAGACTATTACAACCCTTATACATTCCAAGCCAACATTGGGAGGAGGTTTCAATCGATTTTATCACAGGTTTACCCAAGTCCGAAGGAAAGAGTGTTATCATGGTGGTAATTCATAGACTCACCAAGTATGCACACTTTTGTGCATTATCTCATCCATTTAAAGCGAGTATAGTTTCTATTACATATATTGAAACAATTCAAAAGCTACATGGAAACCCAAAGATTATTGTAAGTGACAAAGATCCCATTTTCACTGGAAATTTTTGGACATAATTATTTTCTTGTCTTGAGACTAAGTTAGCTCATAGCTCATATTATCATCCTCAATCTGATGGGTAAACTGAGATATTAAACAAATGTTTGGAAGGATATCTTCATTGTTTTGTATCTGATAAACAAACACAATGGGTTAAATGGTTGTCTTTAGCTAAATGGTGGTATAATACTTCCTTTTGTACTGCAACAAAAATGACCCCATTTATGGAACTTTATGGATATCATCCACCATCCATCACATAATATTTAATAGAAAATTCTAAGTTTCAAGCAGTGGAAGATCACATCAAGCATCAGCAACAAGTTCTCCAACTCTTAAAGGATAACCTTACCTTGGCACAGAATAGAATGAAACAGCAGACAGATCAACATCACAGCGAAAGAAGTTTTGATGTAGGTGATTGGGTATTCCTACGGGTAAAACCATATAAACAAATGTCCGTCAAGCAAGCTAAGAAGGATAATAAATTATCACCTAAGTATTATGGTCCATATAAGGTGTTGCAAAAGATAAGTACTATGGCATACAAATTGAAGTGTCTTGTTGGTCCAATGTAACACTTCCCACATGAGAAAGAAACCTTGCAAAATGCTTCAAGTTGGAGGTGATTGATATCATCCTCGACATTTCTCATCTTATATTCAATGGTTTTCATAGCTTCGAAAGAGGATGCAATACATTTATTTGTTAAGAACTTAGCAATCTTATTGGTGACACTATGGACGTTAGGGAGGAACACTTTCCCATTAGAAGCTTGGGAGTTGTGTTAGGGGGGTGTGTTTTCAATTATTTTGATGGCTCTAGTAATGTCCCTTCTTTTGTATCCAATACTTCAGAAGACCCTAGTTAGGTGGCTATTTATTGTTTAAAATGTTCCTTGTTATATATTCTTAAGGATCATATGATCAGTTTATTCGAAACTCCAATATTATAGACTAGATGGTGGTGTGAATAAGCATGGAATATAACTCTCTATGTGTGCTTTCTTTCTGAATACTTGATTCTCTAAGGTCCCATCATCATTTCTTGTGAACGAAACATTTAGGAAAGGAATGCTTTTATCACTTCAAGTTCCATGTTGAACTTTATTTCTTCTAATTCCATTCACGTGGTGTAGGATCCTACGTAGTTCATTTCATCCATGTGGTCTAGGAACCTACGTAGTTCATTTCATCCATGTGGTCTAGGAACCTATGTAGTTCATTTCATCCATGTGTTCATTTCATGTTCTTATCAACAACGTACCTCTTCCAAATTTTTTGTTTAAAGGAGTACGTGTTGAAGGTTTTCTTCTCAAACATTTCGATGAAAACATTGGTAACAATTGGTTATAGAGGAGACCCCATTTCCATCATAATAGTTTTCTCAAAGTATCTACCTTGGAAGTTGGGGAATGTATAATGAATGAAAACCTCAACAAATCTTGTAGTCTCTGGGTTTATTACTCTTTTAACAATATGTGTTCCTTTGTTCAAAGGAATTTCGTTCAATAAAGAAACCATGCTAATGCACATGATCATGTCATCTAGATCAAGCTTTTATTCTTTAATGGGATTGACAAAATTGTTTTAATCATCAATGTAGGAACATGAATTACCAACCAAAGGGATTACGATGATAGCTACATAATTTTCTATTTAATATATAGGGGATCCCATGGTGTTTATGATTAGTCTCAAAGCAGCTCCTTCCTTATTTATCTTAGGAAGTCTGTAAATCCTAGAGGAAATCTCCTAACAAGAAGTTAGTCATTTTTTTAATCTCTCTTCAAGCTTGGATTCCTATGATGACATTCTTTACTTCTTTAATAACTTTAGAAATAAGTTTTTTTTTCAATTTTTAATCGGTGCCACTATTATAGAGGTGGTATCTCACTTTTATATGGTAAGCATTCTTGTTCATTACTATAGTGGCTCTACCTCTATCTAATTTTAAGATCCCAATGCTTTTAAGATTGTATTTTTTAGTATTATTAATATATAGATAAATTTTTTATTCATTTACATGTTAATTGGGTTTATTTTGGGTGATTGGTAAGAATGATTGTTATCCTTCCTAACCAATGTGAATAATATCATGTACTAAATATTTGTGAAGTGTGTGTGTGAGAGAGAGATCATCCTCTATGTTTCCTTTATAATATATATTTTATAAATCCCAAGGCTAAGTTAATAGATCTAGTATGGTATAGGATTTAAAATAACAAAGTGAAAGTATCCTATTTTCATATGTGAATGAATCACAAGGTGGAAAAGAGTGACAATCTCTTTATACATATGAACAAGTTTCACAGTGGTGCCCATACTAAATTGTTATAATGTGAAATACTTCCTCGAAGATAATAAGGTACCTCATACAGAAGAAGCTAAACCTTAAGAAGTATAACATCAAGGGAATGTGATGAATACATTTTGTGAATACAAAACATGGAGAGAAGGATTTTCTCATAGAAAGGAGAAAGAGGATGTATTTTTTAGAAGTTAGGCATATGTGTCAATATTCAAACAGTATGGGAAATATCAAAGCATAAGTGCACGCGTTTTGTTTCCCCACAAATAATAATGTGACCTTATATGAAATTCATACTCATTTTAAATGATGTGCTTTCTATTAATATGTATGTATGACTAGTGGTAGTTGTGGGATATTGTTCTTGATCATGGAGGAAAAGAAACATATTTGAATGGGTTATGTGTAGTGAATCATACAAATAAGAAGAGATATGGTCTATATTACTAGGGATAAGGCTTGTTGACGAAATTTATTCCAAAATACTTATTAGTATTGGGGATTTAATATTAATTATCAAATTGATTCTTAGAGCATACTCATCGAGTGAGGGAAAGATGGTTGGAATGGTAACAAGAATAAGAATGGAATTTACTATGTTTGAAAGTATTATGAATGTTAACATGATAACGTAGATCAAAGAAAATGTAGCCAATAGGCTCATTGAACTAGAATGCAACATTTTAAGAACAAAAGGAAAGGTTTCATTCTACCGCATGCTCTAAGTTTCGACCCAAAGTCATGAATTGGACCTGCATGAGAGGAAAATGGCATATTATATATGCAACATTTTGTTAACCATGTAACATGATGACCAAAAGAATGTTATACTTGAGGTACCCTCATAGACTCAATTTTTAATGTGGGAGAAAGCTCATTAATTATTTCTATAGTTGAAATTAATTGTCAAGAGAACACTATATTTGGTTACAAGTTTGAAATCTAAGGATTTTTCTATGGCTTCTATTCTTATGGTCCCTTTCTATATTTTATTTTGGTTCAAATTGTGACTCTATATTGGATGCTTTTTCTCTTTAGTTAGATTTTAGATTTCATTCCCAGGGCCTTTGCTGTAGTTCATGCATATCTCCTTGGTGGTTTCACGGGTCTAGTTTATTGAACGTCAGTTGGTTCTTTGGTTTGGTGAGGGTAATTTTAGTTTTTGGTATATTTCATCTTGATCCTTCCCTCTATACATTGAAGAAAAACATATTAATAGTGCATTCACACTCCTTTTACATATTTTGAAAATTTCCAAAGGGAACGTTGGATAGACAATAAAGTTCTAGTTATGTTAGAACTTTAGAAAATGGAAGTGAGTGGGAATGGGTTTTATGTAGTATCATTAGTGTGGACCATGCACATCATTTGAAGTTACCATTGTATGATAATATCAACATTTAGAGAGATCTAGAATGGAAAGAATATTATACCACTGATAATAGGAACTCAATTTTTTATTAGTAGGATGCCTTCCTAAAAAGAAGACAAAATATCTTAATATTTGTTCATCCCAAAAGCCCTACATAGTCAAAAGAGACAAATTGAACATATTGAAGTTAAGTGAATGGTTGTTCAATAATCGGTTGTATGTTTGGTTATAAACACTACTACAATTAACACAAATTCTAGGTTATGAATTGGATCCACAAGGGTAGAGATAAAATGAGATGAGATTATGTAGAAACAATAGGAGGATGTGGATCATGCTTCTCAATTGAGCATAGAGAACTAGAAGGAATATTATATTTATCAAACCTTTATGTAGTAATAGTGGTCAATAATTTCCAAATTTTGCTTCATATTAGGAGCTTTTTACATAATATATAGTACTAGTAGCTATCTAAAATACTATGCACATAATTGTTTTTTTCTATTGTTAGTAAATTATTTTGGCAAACTTCTAGAAATATTTTTTGGACATTTATCATATACTTGTATTATCACGTTGATAAATGTGGATGCAAAAATTTTTAATACAAAAAAAATACCACTCTTATTAAAATGAAAACATGTATAAATTAATCTTTTATATATATATATATAGATATATATAATAATATAAGATAGATAGATAGAGAGAGAGAGAGAGAGAGAGAAGAGAGGAGAGAGAGAGAGAGAGAGATTCACTACCTCATTATTTCTCATTTTATTATTATTTCATAAATAAAATTTGAGAGAAAAGTACACATGATCTTTACCAAGAAAATGAATTAAACTATCTTTTATGGCCAAGCTCAATGTATATGTTTTGTTATCTTCCAACAACTTTTAACTATTTATTTTTTTCTATATGGTTCATCGATCCCAAGTTTGTGACTAGTACATCAATAGAATATTTGTACCAGGTAGACCCACTTGAAGAGATCACTTTGATTGGTTCAACCACAAATCCTAACCTTGAGAGGATCAAGAGAATTGAACCCATCACCCCTCAATAACAAAGGTTCTTTAATGACGATTATTTGACCAATTGAGATAAGACTTAGGGCATTATATCTTCCAACATGTGCAAGTTATTATTAATTTTCATTATTGTTCCATTGATACATAATTTTCAATGGTCCGTTAGTCGAAATTTTGTGAATATTATTTTTTTATGGATTTTTTTGGAGATAAAATGGGAAAAATTTTCATGGTTTCTTTTTCCAAAAAGAGATTCATGTGTTGTTAGAAAATTTCCCCTATGAATATGTGGATTCCTCGATATATATTCCCAAGAACTATGATGGAAAAAGGATAGGCCATTCATAGATTCTAATCAATTAATATCTTTGGAAAAAAATGAAGAAGAGTGAGAAGACAATAGGCATTCTTGTTGGCCCAAATGTCACACTAGGAGGGTGGGGGTGAATCAATATAAGAAAATTTTTATCATTTCATAACTTTTCATAATCAATCAACCATTTAACATTGAATGATAACCATAAACATCAATTCATCATAAAGCTACCATCACATTAATAACACATCATCACATTGCAAGAGGCACAAGCTTTTTACATGGAAACCCATACAAGTGAAAACCACAAAACACTAGAGAAATTTTGAGGTAAAAAATGGACCTCAAAACAAAAATGTACAACAAGTTTTTTTATAAGAACCAATAGGATTCAAGATGATGATGTTAACCATGGGGGATGATTCACCATTTTTGGAGTAAAAAAGTAAAAGGATTAAAAAAAAAAATTCGACTTGTGTTTTCGATTTATCTCCATATGATTTTACTCAAAGTTGGAGCGAGAGAACTCATTGGATGCATAATTTGATTCCTCGTCCAATGAGTAACCATCTTGAATATTTTCAATGGACCCTACTACATGAAAAATGAGAAATACATGAAAAACATGATTACAATCACATTTTTCATGTATTTCTCATTTTTCTTGTAGCGAGGTCCATCGAAAGTATGCAACATGGATACTCCTTGGTTGAGGAATTGAATTTTTCATCCAAGGAGTGCTTCTACTCAAAATTTTAGTAAAACTATAGGGAGGTAAGTTGAAAATATGAGTTGAAAAAACTTATTTTTTCCCTCTAACATTTGATGATGCAATCTATATTATTTTATTATTTATACTATTATTTCGTAATATTCCTTAGGAGGCCCATTTTATACCTCAAAAATTATGTAATTCTTTCTTATTTCTCTTCAATTCATTACATATATTTGTAGGCTAAGACCTCTTGGAGGCAACTTCCCCCAAGAAATGCAATACGTCATTCATTGTAGGCTACAAAATAATTGAGGAACCAACCTAAAAAGAATGAAATAAACTTCTCACTATAGGCCATGACCTAATTGAGGCTCCAACCTCGATGATGAGTAAAATTCAACCTGGTTGAGGCTCCAACATTGTAAATGAACTAACTTGCTCTAGGCTCCAACCTGATTAAGGCTTCAATCTCAATGGAGGCACCTACCTCCTTCTTTAAATTTATTTTCAACCTCTATTTCATATCATTTTCAAATTGGATCCATTTTCATCATATATCATTGTACCATAAGTAATGTCACGATATACAACTTGCAATATCTATCACTGCAGAGCCTATGATCATTATGACAACCTACAACCACTACCATTGTGATAACCTATCACCATTGTTAGTGCAATCCCTATCATAACATACAACCAATGTTATTACAACCAATGAAATTGTTCAAACAATTGAGGCTCCTCATAACTCATACGTATGCACTCAATATCAATCTAACACTCATATCACACTTCCTCCAGTCGAATTGCACGATCCCATTGCTCATGCATTGGAGGAGTCTTATATTGCAAGCAATCATGCGCAACACAAGTTATCTTTGTTTCTTTTGTTTTCTTGCATGTCACAGTCAAGATTGTGCTTGTGCTTAAAAGTTGCAGGTAGTGTCACACAACACCATGATAAGTCCACGAACTATCCATCATTCACATGCTCTCACTTATGTCCCATGGGAACTTTGAAACATGAAGTGTGGTTGTATTCACTATTATATCTTTCTTGTATGCTGGTCCACACAACTAGGTTACTCGCGGACCAAGCCTTCAACCACATGGGTCTACCAATGCACTGGTGGCTGCATTGGAAGTATCACTTCATGTGATCATGCCCTTGCACCGTTAGTGTAGGAGTAGGAGTAGTGTTTTCTTTCAGTTGTTTACATGCATGCTTGTTTGCTTACATGCTTTGTTTGTTTGTTTTTTATTTGCTTGTTTATTTACTTGTTTCACTTTCATTTTCACTTCTGCTCTTGCTTTGCTTTATTGATTGTTAGCTCATTCACTTGTTTCATTCATAGGATAGTTTGCATGAAACTATGTGTGACTCATGAAACAAGCTGGGTAAAGTACAAGAGGGTTTGTACAACTATCACTACTTGGTTATCTTTCATCTTGCCTATGTATGATGAACTTGTTAATATTATTCCATGATACGTCGAACGAAAATACGTATTGTTTGAAGTGAACCTTGGTGTACACACAACGCTTGCACGCTAACTAGTGTCACCTTCTCTAGTCGATTGTTTTTGGGTTAACCCTTGTTAGCTTAGTCAAGTAGAGTAAGGTGAGGAGGAAAACCTTAACATGCACGTCAGAGATATAATAAACTACTTCTCTACTAGAAAAACCTCATCTACTCTCAATAAGTAAGGATCCCTCTTCCACCTCTGAATTGAATATGTACTACATGCAGTTAAATGAAAAAAACAAAAATAAAATGAAAGGTAAAAAAAAAAATATCAAAAAATGAATAATGCAAAAGAATAGAAATGCTTCCTACGCAAGGAGGTGATGCAAGTAACTCTACCGGGGTAGTAACCAAGCTCGCTGGTAGCAGAGCCATGCTTGTGTTCGTATGTGACTCCACCGAGGTACTGTGCAGGCATGCTGGCAGTGGAGCAACACTAGAGATGAAACTAAGACTTTGACGACTATATTGCTTATGCACCTATATACCCCTCAACACCAATCGAAACAACTATGTTTCCTTGGCTTTGAATGTGTGTCAATCAACCAAGAGTATGGTAGATTCTACATCTTAAATCAAGTTATTGTGAAACCAAGATGAGCTAAGAACTGAACAATACTTCTAGAAGTGTTACACTTGCTTTTCACAAACAAAGTCTATGCAGAGAGTTGGAGTTCTACCAGTGTGTCACCAAGTGTTGTAGCGGTTACAACCACCCTCCAAAATTTTTCCTTAGCCTGTTTTGTAGCTTCCCTACCAACTATACGTAGCACTTTGTCTTACTTAGTCGAGTACTCAAGCTTTAGTGCTTTCCTCGCATAAAGGCAGCCTATCAAACACAGTTGATCCATTCCCTTCATAGGCTGCTTACCTGAACTTGGTCTAGCTACAAGCTGAGCAACTTCCCCTAAAAATTGTGCAAATCCTCTCTATCAACTTGTTGGTCTCCAGGATTGTCCAATCATGTCAGCCAACCCTCCCAGCAAGGATTGCACAATTTTTCACACCAACAGGTAGTTCAGCCCAAGATTTGCGCAAATCTGGGAAGCAGTCAGCTGATGGGCCTAGAAATTGTGCAATCCCCTTGGGTAGTTAGCCCATCTTACAGCTAGAAATGCACATTTTTCCAAAGTAGTTGAGCACTGACATGCATGGACAATCTGGTTGACTAGTTCCACCAGGGACCGAGGAAACTTGACTTGCATGCATGCATGACTTGATCTTCTTGGAATAGCAAGAGGAAACATGCGAAAAGTGTCCCATGATTCAGAGAACTATTTTTAGCAATCAGGTGTTACATGCAAAGTTGTTTTAGAAGTTTCCCTCCAAGTGTCGCTTAGTCCTAGATTTGTGGCATGCGTGACTTGAGACTAAAATTATTTATTCGATGCATCAGAGCTCAATATTTCACATCGGTCTTGGAGCTCTGACATCCCACAACACATCCAAGACTCTTCGACACATTCGGCTCAACTATTCATAGGTAAGTGGCCTCAAATTGTCTTTTTGAACATTTCTATTGCTTTTTGTGTATTCGCTTGTGTGAGTGTTGTTTGCTTGATTTCTTCGAACACCTGCTATCGTTTACACATATTCTAGCTTGTCTTACCTCTGTTTTGATTTTTGTTGTTATCTCACTGCCTTCGCATGCGTGAAATTGTTTTGCATAGACATTCAGCCACCTGGCGAATGACCTCACCCACATGCATGTTTATCTATTTTCTCAATCTTCCATTCATGTTTTGCATGCACTGATTATCACTTCTACTATCACTTAGTGTCGTCATGCATTTCATCAACCTGCTTTCAGTTGCCCAATGGCGAGTCGGGCCAACATTGACTTGGTCTCTGCCTTCATGAAGGCTGCATTGAGTAATATAGAGAAGGAAGGCTCACCTTCCTCTCCATATTTGCATATTCTAGCCCAACACTAACCTCCTGGACTGAATCATGCATTTCTGGAGGTCAGTGGTTGCTTGGCCCAAAAAATTGTGCAAAATTGTCCCTAGGCCAGTAGTCTGTCCCAGCTGGAATCATGCATTGTGTAATCCCAACAACCAACTGCCCAATTGAATTGGGAATTTTTTAGATCTAATAGCTATTTCATCCCTCTAATCAGTCCAGACTACCTTTTTTACAATTCTGGAAACCAGTCACACAACCTCCCAGTGAAATTTGCGCAATCTTGCTCATGAGTTCCCTAGGTATGTGCTATGACCTTCCCTAGATTTGGTTTGTTTTCACTGACATATTTCTTGCCATGCATGCTTCTTGTTTCTAGATCTTTCAGGTGTTCATCTATCTAAATGGATTCCAAGAGAATAGGATCTAAAGACATTGATGGTGTTGTAGTTGGAATAACAGTTGAACAGGTGTCCTCTAGCATGCTGATCTACGAAGATACGAAGTTGCATCTAGACAAGGACATCAAACTGAAGTGGCAAGAGGTGAATGAAACATTTGTAGGTACTTTTGGGGAATAACTTGAAGTTTTTTTGGTGTGTGTGAACATTCATAAGTCCGGCCTATATTGAATTGCATGCAGATACCCCACATTCCCATGTGCAGATATGATTCATTGGATCATATCCCACACTGACCCCAAAACGATGACCTTGAGTAGTGTCAATGGGAAGAAGCTTGAAACCTTATGGACATAAGACTATGATGAGATGTATCAGATGGATGAGCCCATGACTATCATGACCCCTTCGTTCAGCTTGCCCAACAACAGAGGCTGCTCCAGAGATATTCTGAAGGATTGTGTAAATGAGCTAGCTTGTTTCAAGATGACCCCTAACCGGATCTATAAGACAAATATTTTGAGGAAGGCATACCAATACTTGGTCATATTCGCATGTCAACTGAGTGGCCAAGCAAGCACAGAGACCTTCCCTCAGAGTTGGGTGGACGTGCTGGACCAACTAGCTAGAGATACCATGCAACTGGTCCGACATACTAGCTCGTCAACTGAAGGAGAAAGTCACAAAGGTTCGACAGTCGCCCGAAGGCATGCATGCAGAGATTTATATGTCTTCCTACATTCTATATGAAGTTTGTGCCCAACATGAGTTCCTGGGCTTAGAGTGGGGATGGTCACCAATAGAAACTATTGTGGGCACATATTTCAAGCTATTCTCCGAGTGCAACATCAGAGGAGTGATCAAATGGCTATCTAACCATCTTGTCATCCCAATATATAGGTTGATATTTGAACAAGATCCATCGTGCATGTCATAAGAAATGATGAAGGCATTGTTAGGCATTGCAGATTGGTATGCCTCGCCAGACGACACATTCATTCAAGTGTTCAGTGCGGAGAAGCCTCCACATGTTCTGCCAAAGTTTGCTTTGGACGTACTGGTCATGCAGGAAGTAGCGTATCACATCTCAGCATGATTAAAAGTTAGGTTGCAGTGGCAGAAGAGGGCACCTTGGCCAACTCTTCCATTGTGGATTGGGTTATATGAGATTAAGAGCATCAAGCAAGTAGATGTCAAAGTTGAACAAATGAAGAAGCACTCGCTCAACCTCCGAAGCTTCAACCCGTATGACCCACATTACATTGTCAAGGATCATTGCATGAGAGTCTGGCTCAATTGGATCTATGGGGCATTTCATTGGGTCGAGGAAAACTCATGGAGGTATTGTTACCATCATTCCAGACCCAATCAACATGTCGGTTTCATCGTAGAATGGTTAGCATGGCAGCATGAAGCAGCACCACAGAACATACCAGTGGTAGTAGCAGTAGCAACAATAGTAGAGGTAGTAGAGCCAAGCATACCTACGCATGACAAAGGGAAGAGAAAGATTGTCAACCGCATGGACGAGGAACAAAGATGAAATTTTCAAGCAAATCTACTTGTAGAACAAGAATCTATGGCTATTAAACATAAGAGGCAAAAACGTGAAAAGTGAATCATGTGAAGGAAGAGAGATAAGAAAATAATGGAAGAAATAGAAGGAGTTGCATGAGCTAAGGGAGAAACTCCGAAAAGAACAAGAGCTACACCAACAGAAGAAGGAAGCGCAGTAGTAGCAAATTTAGTAGGGGGTGCACCATGTGTAGACAGATGAATCAGCACCCATACAAGTAGTTGATTCATCTCAACAGTTGGCATCAAGTGAACATGGTGAGCCCTCACAGGGGCAAGACTTTTCTCATGAGATAGAATAGGCTTTCGAATAGTTGGATGCATACATGGAGCATCCGAAATTGGAACAGGACACTGACCTCATGCCTCACCATAGAGAGGTCAACTCACCCACTACAATGCATTCAGATGATGAGAAAGTCTCTAATGACCAAGGATGCAATGAGATCCTTGGTGGTCAGATGAAAGCAGAGATGCACGACAACTCCTTTGATGAATCTCAACATGGAGTTGTGCACCCTGAGAGAGTACCAACTTTGAAGGGCCAAACATTTGCTGAGCAAGTTGAAGAACAAGTGATTATGACCGATGTGCACAAGGACCTAGCTGCTTTGGCCAATGCAACTAGAGTGTATGCTAAAGCCACTAGTTCTAGTGTTCGCTTCCTCATAACTGAGAATGAGGGAATGGCGAAGGAACTACAAGTGGCCAAGTAGGGAGGAACTTGGTGACAATGTCTGCCCGAGTTGAACTGAAGGAGTAAATACTGGAGGAAGTGTTGTCCTTGGACATGGTTATGTGTGCATTGTACTCCAAGCTTAGTACGTGCATCAAGCAATTATTCATCTTCACGGATGGCAGCATCCATGTGTGAGAAGAGCTCACATCTTGAAGAAAATACATGCTTCTGTTAATAACATGTTGGCATGCACAATGAAGTATAAAGGAGCCCTGCTTCATTTGCCCAAGGTGATGAAGGCCAATGTGGTTGAGCTAGAAGCACGTATCTGGAGTCAAATCTGGAACTATGAAGACCTACCGTAATTCTTCACTAGCATACAACCTTCCCATGCACGATGATTAAAGAGCATGGAGGATGTTGTACACACATATGCAATTCCCTCACTTAAGACTCTCACCCAAGCGAAGACCAAGAAGTAGGTCCAACGGGAGCTTGACTCATACTTCAACGAGTTGATGCACATCGCCACTAGTCCAGACTTGCCTATCAATGTAGAAATCATGCACAAGTATGTTAGGTAAACTTCACTCAGGATAGAGTCAAAGTTGATGAGGTTAAACAGTGATGGTTTTGGGGCACATGGTATTGTGCACCCATAGTATTCTGCCCGTGGTATTATATGTGATGGTGGTTTTGGGGCACATGGTATTGTGCACCCATAGTATTCTGCTCGTGGTATTATATGTGATGGGGCTTATAAAACACTGAAAGGACTTCATTGTAATGCAAGACCTGGAGGTGAGCGGTAAAGGCTCACTTGGTTAGATTGGCCAGGGTTTTGGCCAATGCTAATGAGATCTTATTAGGTTGGGTTTTTCCCCGGATTTGGGGTTTTCCCGGATAAACATTTGCGTTTATGTGTTTATGGTTGTTGCTGGTTATTTTTATATTTATTCCTCTCAGTAATTATTTATGTTATGCGATAAATTTCTTAACAACTGGTATCAGAGCCAGATATTGGCTTTAAAAGGATCCTTTGATGCTAGGGGTTTATAGTTCCTCATGAGATCAATGCAGCTTTTTTACAAATCTGGGTCTGGAAAATAATGGTGGAACAATCATACGTGAATCTTGAGGGGAATGTGCGGAAGATAGTGCCGTAACTACCAGGGATCGTAGTGCATTTGCGATATTTAACGGTTTGGAACATGCTGACGAATTGTTCATGTGGCTTCGAAAATTGTTCATTTTCTGCTACGTAAGGCCACTGGTGTTGGAATCTACGAGGTTCTCGTCGGGCTCGCAGTTGGAGCGGTTTGATAGAAGTTTTTGAGCAAATCAAATTGAGAGAGGATGGATCAGAATCGCAACTGCAATAAACAAAAAAAATTAATGAAGTCAAAATTATTGCATGTAAATGGGCATACTACTGTAAGACCTGGTAAGGCATGTGTACCCCTCGGTGATCACCGGTAAATTCTGGGTTAGACCTAGGTGATAGGGGGGATGTTGGGTTAACAATACGTCGGGTAAAACCTCTGGGGGGGTAAGAGCTAGAGTGAGCGGGATTGTCCCAAGAACACATATTAATTACGAAGAATTACTGAGAGAAACAAATATAAAAATAACCAGCAGCAACCATAAACACATAAACAAACATGTTTATCTGGGAAAACCCCAAATCTAGGGAAAACTTGATCATAATGAAATTTCATTATCCTAGCCAATCCGACCAAGTGAGCCTTCATCGCTCACCTCCAGGCCCTTGCATTGAAATGAAGTCCTTCTAGCCTTTTATAGGCTCCATTACATATAATACCATGGGCAGAATACCATGGGTGCACAATACCATGTGCCCCAAAACCATCACTGTTTAGCCTCCTTTGACTCTATCCGAGTCAAGTTTACTTAACAAAGTATGTTGTTAGTCAAGCCACATTGAGGACATTGTTGCACATTCTTTCAAATGAATTGGACAGAGGAGCCCAAGTAGTGTACCCGGATGCCATGGAGGCAAGGTTCAGGTTCCAGACGAATGTCACATCAGAACACATGGACACTATCAGATACTACCAATCTTGGCACCAATATGTTACTATTGATCAGCATGAGGATGTCAAGCAATTGGACTTCTATAGTTGTCTAAGTCAAAGTGGTGTCTAGTTTGGCTTGTTCAAGCCATTGTTCACATGGGTACATGTGCTGTGTATTGTTGAGTCATGTCAAGTGTAAGTCAAGTCTCAAGAGTGAATGTAACAGTGATAGAGTATGTGAAGAGTCATGAGGGTAGTTGAACAATCACAAAGGGGAATGTTAAGGGTCACCCCACCCTTTGCTATAAATATTCCCTCATAACTCATTGTATAGGCTTTTGGTGAGCTAAGATTCTACTAAGACTATCTTGAAGAAGACTTGGATAGTATTGTAATGTGCCTTGGCTTCTCCGCTACAGAAAGCTAGTACATCTCTTTGGTGGAGCAAGCGGATGTGGCTGTAACGTTCTACTGATAGAGCTAGTAGGTTTACATGGTGTACTGTATGATTTTGACTTACACTTTTTTATATAATAAAAGCCAGGACATTTTCATGCATATGTTGTTATTGTAGTTGGACTGCTCTCGTTTCCTTAATGATATATGTTGTTTAACTTATGTACTTGTGTATGAAGTGATTCACATGAAATTATATGAATCTTATTGTTAATGTGTTGCATATGTTGTTAGTGTTGTCATCATCCATGTCGACTACTCTGTCGTACACCAGACAAACCTTTCTCTGCTATATCAACCATCACACTCGTCTCGGACTGATCCATGAGTGTTGTTCAGGTTATCTTACCTTGTATGTTGGGACTGCCACATCCATGTCGACTGCTCTGTCGAAAGATGTGCATGTCCTTTGTGTACTGTGTTCCTAGCAGAGTTGGGACTGATCCCTTTCAACCTGGAACTCACCTTCACCTTCCTCCCACCTTTGAAGCATTGCAACCTCTCATACTCATTCCATGACTCACTGCATCAGTCACACCCTTGCTACTGATAGAGTTATCTTACTTGCCTCTGTGCGACATCGTGGTCAAGGCATTACCTTACGACCCACTGCTCGGACTCCTACACCAAACGGTCTGAGGTCTAATTGGGAATTCTTACCGAGGAGATCCCCTTGACATGTTGGTAGGTCCAGCACCGTCAACAAGTTCCTTAGAGTTGAAATTTCCACCTTTAATTGAACAATCTTCCTCATAACTAGTCTATTTTGGTGTCAACTAGAAATTTCCACCCATGTTCTCGCTTTCCTTCTTACAAATTCCCTAACAGATTCTTGTGTTATCAAATTTTATTCCATTGGTTCTGAATCCAGTACTGGTTCTTGTGGAGAGGTATCATCCTCACTCCCTTCTACAACAACTCCTAAAAAATTCAAATTGGGAGAAAGAATTTTTGACAGCCCGACTTGGTGTCGCGACGATATAAGGCAGGAGTAGGGAATTTCCTTAATCCTCTCAGCAAATAGGCCATAAGATGTGAGAAAGGGGGAGTAGTTTCAATTCCAATGCCACCAACAACCTCTATCTCTACCCCCTGATTTCCTTCTCCGTCTCCTAATTCATATTGTTGATCCTACATTTCTTCACCCACTTTCTTCTCCACTTCCTTCGACATCAGTTCTATTTCTTCTTCTTCAAGCAATTCCTCCTCTCATCTTGCAACCATCATAGCTGCAAATTCTTCCTCCGATAATTCTACCAGTTGCTGCCAGGTTACATGGGTCTTTAACAAGGCATGTATTACCAATAATCTAACAAGCCCATAATTTGTAAGGGTGGCCAACGCCTGGCACGAACTGTGCGTAGATCAGGCTATCAATTGTAAATTGCTCAGAAGGAAGAAGGGGATATTTTCAGCATGCAACTGACGAAATTGAAGACTAGATGGGAACTCAAAATGATATTTAACAAGAACATAAAACTGACCTTCACAAGTGATGTACTAGATTAAGAATTATGCGACATCTGACCAGGGTTGTGTTAACGATTTTCTATCATGCCCCTTTCCTTTTTGCACCACATTTTCTCTTGCTTGTATGAACAACTCTAGAAACTCTGGCAAGGTTGTTCTTATAATAAACCACTTTTGTCCCTCTTTTGATAACCCACTAACCATTGCAGTGACTTCTTTAGTAACTTCAATTTCCAACCCACAGACCCTTGAGATATTTCCCTTGAGATTCAATGCAAATTCAATTGTTACCCCTTCATCAAATCCCTGTAATTGAACCAAATAAGTGTGCCATCCAACATTTTGAAAAATATTCCATACTTTTGGTTAGATTTGTATCTACTCTGTATTCTCAAGTTCATTTCTAATAGCCTAGCCACCCATTATACTTATCAATTACCGTGTGATAGCATCCGAAGTAACAACCATTCATTGAAGGAATAGCTAGCCGAGAAACTATCTAGCAGCGAAAATGGCGATAGGGGAACCGATTTTGGGAATAGGTTATGATAAAACAAAAGTAATCGTGGTAATAATTGTGGTAATAATTAAAATACATTGGGAATAACCACAATTTAATATTGACGTGTATGTATGTATATGGTGTATTTTCGAATTAATATTGGTATGTGTGAAGGAAACACATGGAGATATGATGTCAGTGTGTAATGGTGCTTTATTTAATGGTATATTTGAATGGTTAAGTGGTATTAATGAGGTATGGGTAATAGCAACAATGGTATCGGTATTAATTAAATGTGATACAATCTCCCCCCAACTGAGGTATGGCCCCCCTCAGCCTTGGTTATGCCATCATTGAAAAGGTCAATTAAATTCACAGAGTCATTCGGGGACATACCTAATGAGTTACCTCAGTGGAGTATCAGCGTCGATAGAGTATGAACACCAGTGGAGTATCAACATTAGCAGAGTATCAACACCAGTGGAGTATCAACACTAGTGGAGTACCAACATTGACAGAGTATCAACACCAGTGGAGTATCATCAATGCTACAATGGGGAAAAACTAAGATGTTGCAATAGGCATAGCAATAGGGAAAGGAAAAAGGAGTGTTGCAACTAGAGTTGTAGCAGGGAAAGGGAAAAACATCACTGTAATTGGAGTAGAAGCAGGGAGAGGGAAAAAGGGGCATTGGAACTGGAGTAGCAGTAGGGAAAGGGAAAAAAAGTTTGTTGCAACTGGAGTAGCAGTAAGGAAATGGAAAAAGGGGGATGCAACTATAGTGGCAACAAGAAAATAGAAAAACGGCGTTGTGACTGGATCAACAAGAAAACTTAGCTTTATTTTATTATTAATATATATATATATATATATATATTATATATATATATATATATTATATATATATATATATATATATATATATATGTTTATTTTATTTATTTATTTATTCATTATTTATGTTTATATTTATTCAACAAGAGGTGCTGAGGAAGAATTTTATGCATGAATGACCTCAAAACCAGAATGATCAGAAAATTGTCTAATGTAGGAGTTCGTAGAGGTCAGACGGTGATACGACCTAAGGTGATGTCCATTTGTAAGTAAAGGACTTTTTGAATCGTCTATTGTTATGAGTTTGATAGTTCCATTGTCAAACACTGTGTCAACCTCACATAAACCCATCCATATTGAGTGGGGCTTTCCATTAAAATCCTTGAATTGGGAATCATAGAGTAATGCCCAATAACCTTTTTGGAACACTTTTTTCTTAATAAATTTATCATGTCACTTAGTTCACTGCTGTTGGATGGTGGCAGTGTTATGTATAGCTACTAAACATATTTCATCCAATTCATTGAGCTGACTTAGTAAATGTTTCTGGGTTGTAGTAAGATTTAGGCCTACTTCGATAGCTGTCCCAAGCGTTTTGACCTTCAATTCAATTAGGAATAGAGGGGACTTCCCATACACAAGTTCATATGGTGAAAATATTGTTGTATCTCGCCATGTGGTTCTATATTCTTAATGTTCTTCATGGAGCTTTTTTAGCCTAATTCCCACGATGGTTAGCCACAATCTCTGTAAGAATACTTTCCAATACTTTATTGTGATCTCTACTTGACTATTCACATGAGGGTGATATGGGGATGTCACTCGGTGTTTGATTTAAAATTTCTTCATAAGTGTTGTTGTTGAAAAATCAATGTAAACTGTTCCTCTCCATCTGAAACTATTTCCATGGGAATCCCATATCGAGAAGAGATTTCTTCAAACAGGAAGTCTAATACAGTCTAGTCAATGGCTTTTGGAATGGCCTTGGCTTCAATCCATTTCGTCACATAATATTTACAGAAAAGGATGTGGAAGTTTTGGAAAGACTGAGGATTAAATGGCCCGATGAAATCAATGGCTCATTTCTCAAAGGGATCGAGGATTAGTTGAGTCTTCAGTGACATTTTATCTAATCGAAAAATATGGCCCATTTGTTGGCAAATGTCACACCCCTGAACATATTTTCTAGCATCCCGAAATATAAAGGGCCAATAATATCCCATATGCAGCATCTTATGACCAGTCCATTTATCACAAAGTGTCCCCCATATGGTTCATCATGAGAAACATTGAAGACATCGTAGATCTCATCCTCACTTACAAAATGTCAAATTTATTGATATGGTCAAGTGTAGAAAAGTTACCCTTCTATCCATATATAATGAGAAATCTGCTGAATAATTCTCCGTTGTTTCTTGTGTGACAAATGATGAAGTACCTTACCTACAGCAAGGTAGTTAGCAACATTGCATACTGAGGAGTGTTAGTAGAAATTTTAAAAATATGTTCATTAGGGAAACTATCTACTACAGGTGTATCTTCATTTTTAATATTCAGCCTAGACAAGAAATATGTTACAACATTATCCTTTCCTGGTTTGTTCACAATAATGATATAAAATTTCTATAACAATACCAACCATCTTGTCATTCATCCAAGAGTTATAAGTATATTCATTAGATACCTGATAGATGAATGATATCATGCACAAAGGTGGGTTAATATGTAATATAATGCTAAAAAAATTTAACAGCATAAATAACAACCAAAAATTTCTCCTCGGTTACCTTATAATTAATCTTAGCAGACGTTAAATTATTGCTGACATAATAGATTGCATACAGTTTCATGTCTTCTTGTTATCCCATAATTGTTTCTACAGTAGTATGGTAAGCGCCTATAGAGATATGAAATGGAAGTCTCCAATCTAGGACATGCAATACTGGAGCCTCACAAATTAATTTCTTGATCCCTAAAAATGTTGATTCATAAGCATCAAACAACACAAATTCTTCATCTTTAGACAATAATTGGAAAAGTGGAAATGTTATTTTAGAAAGAAATTTTATGAAGCATCGATAATACCCAACATAACCAATAAAGCTTCATACCGTTGTCTATATCTTCGGAATGAGAAAATTTAATATTACCTTGAGCTTAGTTGGTTCAACCTATATTCCTATGGCTGAAAGAAAATGTCCCAGGAGAATCCTTTATTCAATCATCATATGACATTTAATCGTGCTAAGAAAAATGTGAGTCTATTTACATCGTTTAAGTACCTTTTCTAAATTTTCCACACCATCTTAAAAAGAATCACTATAAGGGGTAAAATTGTCCATGTAAATTTCGAGACTATCATTAATCAAGTCAAAGAAGATTCCAAATATTGCATGTTGGAAAGTGGTAGGCGCATTACAAAGCCCAAATGGCTGGACTCGGTATGAAAAATTTCTCCAAGGGAAACTGAAAGTGGTCTTGTCCTAGTTTTTAGGAGCTATCTAGATCTAGTTATATCCACTAAATCTCTCCAGGAAATAAAAGAACTTCTTTTTGACTAGTGTGTCAAGAACCAGGTCGATGAAAGGTAAGGGAAAATGGTCTTGGTGGGTAGATTTATTTCATTCCCTGTAATCAACGTAGATCCTTCACTTTCCATTTTTGTTTGGGACAATGACTAATGGGGATATCCATTGGCTATCAAATATTGGATAAATAAACCCAACAACCAATAACTTCTGCAATTCTTCCTTAACATTTTTTTCAGAGCAGGGTTTATTCTTCTTTGAGGTTGGAAAACATGAGGACATTCTTCTCTTATATATATATGTGTGTGTGTGTGTGTGTGTGTGTGTGTGTGTGTGTGTGTGTGTGGTGGGTACATAAATCATGATGGAGTCCCTTCATATTCATGTATTCCCAAGAAAAGTGCTCCTTCTCCCTCTAGAGAATCTTTAATAATTGTTCAATTTGGGAGGGGGATAGGTTCGGATTGATATTCAAGGTTTTCGTTGGATCAATCTGTAATAGGATAATGTTATGAACTATTGTGACATGAACATTTTTAGTTTCAATTTTAAGTTGAATATCTTCCTAGGTAGTACAACTCATAACAGACTCTAATAGTCATTGGGTCGGACAAGAAACGAAGTTGGGATTACTGATAAATGTGCTAATAGAATCATCTTCCATTTCTCCTTTGAAATTAAGAGCTTTCCCAATGTTAAGAATTATTCTAACATCTTCATGTTCTGGTGAAAATTCATCCCAAAAGGGTGACTCTTGTTCCATGATAAACCCAAGTTTGACCAATGAGTTCCGTTGTAGAAGGGGATAAAGAATAAGATTCTTCATAATTTCCCCATTTGGTATCACCATGTTCCCAGATAGACACCCAATATAAGCATAGACTATAACGAGCCATGGTCTTCCTAAGATCATGGGATTTACCCCTACTTGTGATTGAGTGTGTATTACTGAGAGATCGACAGAGTATTCCCAAGAATCGAAGGAAATGATTACATCTTCCAGTTTTCCTACAAGTCTCATAGTAGATTGATCTCTAAGTTCTAGAACTATTGGGGTTGGTTTGAATGAGCCCAAATTAAGCACATTTAATGAGGTTATAATGTTGCTTGTTTCTCGAAGGTCCAAAAAAAAACTTGGAATGTCAACACTATTGATTTGAAATGTGAGGATCGGGTTTCTTGGGTCATCGTATTTAACGGCGTAATTTTTCCCAATATTATCTCTAACAATCTCCCCATGATGTGAATACTGGGTGGGTCTCTAGTCTTTCTCCCAGGTCTCTTTAAGCACGAATCCATGATTGTTTTGGCATAATCAACATGTCTTTCATGGCTTAGAGAAATGGAATTTTAAGAGATAAATTTTGTAGTTCCCCTAAGAAATCAAATTCTGGTTGAGGGATATGTTTATTCAAGGACAACCTCTCAGGATAAGGTGGGCTTGTGTGACCCCCTCGAGTGACAATTATTTTAGTGGGGTTTTTTTTTCCTCAGTAGTTTGTGTTGGTTTACCCCCAACATCTCCAGACGGGTGTACAAAATTTGGTTTTGAGGACGAGACTCTGCCTTTAGTTTGCTCAATAATTATTGGTGAAGTCCTTGTATTCACCACTCATCCAGATAAAAAAATTCAACCCATTACATTCCAATGTGGAAATACTATGTAGGAAGGTTGAGTGTCTCAACTTGTTGGACTCCCCTGTTATTTGGATTTGGGTTAGTTTGAACAAAAAATTGAGGGCGAAGAGGAGGAGTGCTAGTAGAAGCATTTGGTAGGAGTTGTAACTATTGTTGTGTCATAGGCTGAGCGAGATGATTTGTAGGAAGAGGGGGTCCATGCCAGTTCTAAGACCAAAGAAGGAACTAGACCAAGTTGGGGTGACCATTTCTACCATGGCATGGGGTACTGATAATATTGTGGCCATAATGGAGAGGGGAATGGTGAAAGGTGAGACCCATAGTTCCATTTATTACAATATTGAGAAAGGTCTTAATTCATACCTTGATTCATATTATGAGGTTATGGTTTCCATGACATCTTTGGCCCCATAACATAGACCAGATCTATCTCTTCATTTTCGCCCTAATAAACTTCATTCAACCCAAGAAGTGATGGATACGTCCTGATGGAGTGATTTTACACACATATTGCACAGGTTTTGATTCCTTTAGAGGGTGTTTCATCCTCCACTATGGTCATAATATAGCCATTTCCTTTCTTCTTCAATCTATTTTTGTTTTTCTTGCAAGAACATCTAGTTATGAAGACAATGTACTTAAGATGCCAGTCCTCAAATTTTCTAGTAAGTTCCTAATTTATGGTTTTGTGACTCTACCATTGGATGATTTAAGAGTTCTGTTATAAGCTTCATGTGTTCCTTACTTATGCCTTGTGGCTCCTCATGAACATTTGAGACACAGATCACAGATGGTATCAAAATATTCCTTTGAGATATATTCATTTCCTACCACATTCATAAGTTCCATAGATTCTTATCTTAATGCACGAAGGAGGATTATCTTTGAAATAACTTTATCCAGGTGACTATGACCCGATCTTTGCAAGCTATATTTAAAAATTTCAATAAAATCCTCCACATTCTCATCCTCATTATGCATTATCTTAATGATCTCTTATTTGATGTCCCAAGACTTACAGTAGTCTTGATGCTTCTCAAGGAAAGTTTCCTTCATGTTATCCTACGTCGTGATAAAATTTCCTCCTAAGCCCATAAACTAGTGCAACACTGTCCCCTTCAAAGTAGCATGGAATATCTTTAGTTTATGAGCGTTTGAAACATAATCATACCCTCAGAAGACAACGTCGAACTCGAAGAGGAATGTATCCAGATCTTTGGAGGAGAGGCCATGAAAATTGGGTGATGTTGTTAGAGGAATAGGCTTCATGGGTGCATCGCCTTTAATTTCCCTAATTGGGAACTCAATTGTAGAAGTTTTATTGGCCATGAATATCCTCCAATATTCACTTGGAATTTCAGCAGGTTCCGGTTGCTCCATAATGTGTGGGTGAGTTAGCTTGACAATGCTCCCTCGGTCAGGTGGAGAGTTTACTTCCTCCACCTCTTCTTCTTCAGAACCTTCAACACTTAATTTTGCATATCCTCTACTCCCTACTTCCTCTTCTCTAGGCTCTTCTTACACCGTTGAGGAAGGCTCTAGTCGTGGGGCTGACTGGGTCTCATATTTTGTCTAAGATCTTGACCTGGCAACACCCCGTGATGGAATTCTCGATTCAGCTCTAGAGATGATTTATTGAATATAGGTATTTATACCTAGATCCTTCCTTCCTCGACCTCTACCACCTATGAGTTTTGGGTTTCTCCCCCTACCCCTTGGTTTTGTTTCCTTGTTCATACAATCTAAGAGACATAAAATTAAATCAAAACAATCAACAAAATCTCAATGCTCGGGTCCTTGTAAAAGGGTTGGTGCAAACTTCGCTTGACTAGGATGAGGGAGTGGGTACTATGGTCACTACTGGTTGTAATTTTGTGCCTTTGATAGCCTCCTTGGCAACGACGCAAAAATGTTGGGGTCCCAATATTGGTATATAGATTCAGTCCCTCTTTACATTTATTTGTCAACCGAGGGTCCGTCTGGTTATTTCAAGGTTATAATGCAAGGTCTGTGAAGGCTACAGGTTCCCTATTGGGCATTGATCAATTACGAAATATAAGTTCATTGGCCTAAAATATTTCTAAATCAATCGAACAGAAATTAATAAATCAAGTAACAACAATCTTAAATAACATCAACCTTGAGTAACATCAATACGTTGTAACAACAATTCTGAATAACAACAAGGAAATAAAGCATTAACGATACCATTAAAAGAGATGCTATACCACACAAATTGTATTCCAGCAACACTTGATCGAAAGAGTGGACACAACTGTTTGATTAGGTTCATGGCTAAAGAATTATAGATCACATTAAGGTAGCGATATGTTGTTACTCTTATTAATTCAGAAAAGGATTACAAGCTAAAATTCTTCTGTTATAAGAGAAAGGAATATCATTCATTTATTCTCAGTTGTGTCATACTTATACAAAACCGTCATTACATGAATAGAATAACTTAAAGAACCCAGAAATTATGGTGATCCGACTGTCCCAAAAATATACAACAGTTCGTGAAATCCTAAACAGAATGAAAAGATAGTAATGGAGCTTGATCTACTAGATCTCTGGGTAGTTGGTAAATTGATGGCTCAACCCTCCAATAGTGCCACCAATCCACAATTAGCAGCATCATGATGGTTCTTGTTATGTCAAATGATGTTCGGTACGAATTTTTGAGTAATCTAGAAAGAATCTTGCTAGCAAGTCATTTAAGTATTGTTCCCCTATGACTACCTCTTCATAATCAACAATTCAAGAAGACATGCCAACATGAAATACTTTTCATTAATTTGGATACAAATTAACCTCATAAGAGCTATAAAGTAGATGGAAAGGGATATGTGGAAGTAGGTAAAAATGGGTAATTTCATGGGCCAGAAGTTGGAAAAGTGATGTGTATTTGAAGGAATGTTGTTTATATACTAAAGAAAGTGTGTTGTTCATCTTGCTAACTTGTGAACTGCAGTGTGAAGTATGTGAAACTATATTGAGAGCTTAGGGTCGAGAGGTCTAATTTGTAGTTAATGTTGGTGAATGAATGGCTCTAAGTTGAGGGAGTGAATCTATGTGTGACTATTTGATTGGATCTTATTCCTGTAAAAATAAATCTATTCGCAAGAATATATTACAGATGGTTTGTCAGTTACCAATCAAATTAACAAACCCTAAGAAGTTTGTTGAGTGTTGAAGAACATGGATTCCATAATGTTTGAAGTTGTGAGGAGCATGCAAGAGCAGTGATGGGTAAACAAAGGAGACTCAAACAGTTCCAAAGAGAACTGAAACAAATCAACAGGAAAATTCAAAGGGAAGAACCTGTATATTTTTTAGTTGAATATGAAGTGTTTCAAGTTGAAGGACCTAAGGCTGATGATAACATAGATCTTGATCAACACAATGAATAATTTTATGAAATAGATGAAATGTTAAAAAGGTTAATGTTGGATCTACTCTCTTTCTCCCATATAAATTATGGAATTTGGGCAACTGAAATGAAAATAGTACTATGTAAGGTAGATTTATTGAATTATGTTGAAGAGGATTTTGTTAATTTGAACCATGATATGAGTAGAGATGAAACAACATTACATCTTATAACATCTGCATGAGATGAAAACATTTTGTTCAGTATACTACATGAATATGGTGAGATTCAAAATGGAAAAATATTATGGTATATTTTAGAAATGAATTACACTTTGAGTGAGGCTAAAGATGATGAAAGTATTGTTCTTGAAAATGATGATTGTTCTTTCAGTCTCATAATTGATTGTGAAATTGAAGATTGCAACATTGTGACTGCAATGATGGATGATGAATGTGTTCGTATAATTGACATTGAAACATGTGATGATGAATATTTTTATGAAGAAAGTCTCTTTAATGAAGAGACATATGAAGTCAAATTTGATGAGAATTATGTATCTCATGAAGAGTGGTTAAATCTGATGCATGAAAAGAATCTTATTGGTGAGTTGTTGTTTGGTGAGAAGAGATGCCTACCTCTATACACAAATCAAATGAAAGGCAACATGTTTGCAACAACAAATTTGATTAAATAGGTTGAAGACATGAAACAATCAACTATGATAGTAGAGAAAGATGAAAAAAGGGAAAATCTCTTAAAAGAGCAGGATGACAAGAATCAGTATGGTTCTTTTTATAAATCTATTTTTTTTTTAAGTGTGTAGATATTGGCAGCAACGAAGAAGCAATCAACCTTGAAGAAATTGCAAACATTAAGAATAAGTATAAGTTCCAAGAACCTGCAACAATGTTAAATTAAAAGAATGTTACTCTACAATAAATATCAAGAAAGAGGAGATTAAGAGTTCAAATGTTCCACCATTGGAGCAAAAAATGTAAAAGAGAGGAGATGATCCACCACTACCTTATGGGAAGAAAGGTGAAGATGAAACTACACCAGAAAATGAACAAGCATGGACCGTTTAGCAAGAAGGAAAAAATGAAAGCTCAATTATCAAGTTTTTTTTATGTATCATTGTAAGCCTAGTTGAGACTGTGACCAACAAGCATGTTATTCAAGTTATGCTTTGAACCATTTCTCCATTAAGGGGGGACCTTGGAATAATGGAGAAATATTGGTTGTTCAAGATTAGTTGTTAGTTGATATTATGGGTCATATTTAGTTCTTGGATCCTATTTACGAGGAAGTTGTTCTAACTCCTCAACAAATCCATTATCCTAGATATGTATGAACATTTTGATTGATTGAATAGAAGTGTTTTGTGCAAGCACTCTTCAGGTTGATTTAGGCTCACCTTAGAATTGCTCATTTCCTCCTTATTTTGTCTCTCCTAAATTTTAGTACTATTAGATATCACATTAATAGGGAGATGACCCATTAGCTCTAGGCATTTAAAATAATTTCTAATTTTATATATAATTTATCATCATATTATGATTAATTCATAAATTACAGATTCCTCCACATGGGGCTAAGACATATCATTTTCATGATTTAATTCCAATTTCGAAAATATAATCACTTTCATCCAATATGTGATTTATACTTTGTCAGTGACTTAGGATGATGTGGCTACTCTTTGAGTCAATTACATGTTACACACATTTAATATGATCAAACATAATTACAAAAATATGTATTGCGTAGTCATGAGGACAGTGCATTCAAATTATTAAAAAATTGTTTGCATTAGATAATCGTAATATCAATGGATTAATTTTAATCATGTAGGATAAAATATATGAAAGAAACATGCCTAAATAACAAAAGAATGGACTATCACAAAAATAATGCATATTATGATGTTCATTCCTATGTATATGATGCATCATCATGCATAGCTTTTAAAACCTTAAAAGCATAGCATGTTAGGCGTACTAACTTATATCTATTTTTCTGGATACCATGTTCAAATAACCTTCTAACGTTAATTAATTATCAATTACAGTTCTTGATATTTGCATTATTGATCACATAAAGTTCCAATTATACCACATATATGCACAATTGATTCATGTTGTCATGAAATGTATATAACTTTTGGTTCATTTGATATTATCGTGTTTGAAGTACTAAATTTTCACCATACCTCTTAATTAAATAACTCAAATCATAATAAAAATATTCATATGTAACATTAAAACTCATAGACATATATATATATATATACATTTTTTCTCTCTATAACAATTACTATCTTAATGTAATTAATAAACTTAAATTCTCTAAAAATCAAGATGGTAGAGAAAACTAATAAAAATATTTCTATGTTATCGAACCTTTCAAAAAAAGACCATTATAGAGAAAAAGAGAAAACCATTATAAAGAGAATTCCCCTTACTTATTTTCCTACCCATGGAATGGTGCTAGTTAATAACCCATGGAATGGTCCTAATTAATAAGGACCTCAAATGGACAAGTCACCCGTATGAATTCAACCCAGCACTAAACGATATTTCACATTTACCCTTAACAATCAAATATAAAGAGAAATCCTAATTTAAAGGAAAAAAAAATAGTAAAATCAAACACCGCTAATATGAGAAAGTTTAAAATTTAATTTGAAAATCATGATTATATTTGGTGAAGGAAATCTTTTCCAATCCAATAGAACACCTTTTGATCTATCCAAAACATAATACACTAAATGATATAATCATAACCAATTTCTTTCTTGATAGAATCAGTAACCCTTATAGTTTATCCTTATTTATAATGATTCCGTCCAACATTATTAATTGAATTAGAGTTAATGGGATGATTATATTACTCGTTAAAAAAACACCTCATGTGAAATTACATGACTGCATGTATGATTTTGCGGCAGTTTGTGTATAACCCAATCTACAAGTGCATTTTACTTTTAATTTTTTATTCGACTTTACGGAAACAATTATTTAGATAATTAACCGTATGAACTTAAAATAGCTACCGTCTAACCAATAATTTCCGTCCATAGAAACGAAGATAATGTGAAACAGCCTTAACCCACAAAAACACGTGTAATTGTTCTCCACAACGACTTTTTTCTTAGGGAACACAGAACAACGGAGAATTCGAGTTCTTGGCTGATGTCGACTGTCAAGATTGTCACCCTTGTTACAATAATTATCTCTTCTTAGAAAGCAGTGACTACCCACTTAGTGGTTTTTATGCTTGTTTCATATTAGATATATAACACAGTTAGGATTGACACTTGCATTTTGTAAGGCTAAGCACAGCTCGGTGTTAGAAACCCATGTCCAAAGTTAACGGAACGACAACACAAATACGTTGTTTGTCAACCTCTTTGATGGGACCTAGCGCACTTGGCAATGCTTTTGCGCTTTATGTTATGTTTGGATTGTTGACGTGGCGGTAGGATGTTGTTCTCCCGCAGTTCTGTAGGTTGGTGGTAGCTGGATATTGAATGCAATGTTTAATGTGGTAGTACCCTGCCTCGGTGAACGTCTCAACCCTAACGTTAACGCGTCTTCTCGACTCTTCTTTGGTTATTGTTCTGTTTGTTCTGAGGGTTTGTGAGCTCTGAGTAGGGAGAACGATGGGTGCGCTGTGCTATGATTCCTTCGGCTCTGTAATGAAATTCATGGGCAATTTATTGTGCTAGGACTGGTTCTGGTTGTTGGTTGAGACCTTCGCTGCGTATTTGGTTATCTTGTACGCCTGTTCGATAACAATGTTGTTTGGCTATGGAGGTTTCTTGCCTGGTTTTGTGCTCAATCTTCGGTAAGTCGCACTGTTACTCTGTTGGCTATGTCTTCGGTATAATACTGGTTGTTTGGCTTGCTTGTGGTTATCACTGTGACTGCGGTTGGTCGTAAGTCAACTATGGCTCGAATTCAATCTTCCTGTTCTCTGTCATGTGGCTTTCATTATTCGATCTCTGTGTATGCTACTGGTTCTCTGGTTTATCATTCCAAGTTCGACTGCTGGTAATTTTCTGGGTTCGTTCGCCTTCTTATGACGCTGCTTTGACTGTGGCTACAAGCACAGGGTTATTCGGGAGGCACCTTCAGTTTTTGACACAGGTAAATTATTGTTCCACGCTTCAATTTCATCTACTTCTCGTTCTGGGTCTAACCCAACATTGCTCCTTTTCTCTTCAGTCGCTCAGTGGCGTCCTCTGCTCCAAATATGGCTTCTCCTCTCGCGTCCTCCAGGTAAGGGTTTGGTTATCAGTTTTTATGTTGCTTCTATAGGGTTTCGTCCCTCTGTATTTTCGCTGTAGCTCGCACTAATTTGCTCCTGGTTCCTTGCAGGTTCTCACAGGTGACCTGGACTGCGTATTCCTCTATACTCGATAGTATTCGGTTGCGTATATTCTCGGTAGGCCTGAAACTTGTTCTGTTTTGTGAATGATGGTCTCGGCTTGGAGGATGGCCCGTCCGCTAGTCTAGTGTCCGGTCACTGTATGATTCTTTGTTTGCCATTGTCGTTCTGGTTCGATTTTATGTATAAAAATATGGGCTCCAGCGTGACCCTGTTGCTAGTCTGTTACAAACCCTAACTTAGGGTTTTGTGTTTGACCTGGGTTGTTGTAATTTTTCCTTGTATTTACATTCATCGTGGCTATGCTGGCCCCTGTTTATGTAAGGGAACTCGGCCCTACCGACTCTTGCTGTAAATTGCTATTCTGGACAATTTAAATGAAATTTGTTTTGATGAAAGAGATGTAAGGTAATTGTTACCTGTGGCACCTTCATTTGTCTTTGAGTTATGTTGTTGGGCATTCGAACTTGTCTGTTTGTCTTTCGTTTACGTTGCTGTGCGTTGAACGTATTCGCTTGTCCTTAGTTATGTTGCTGTGCGCTTGAATGTGAGCGAGACTGGTTGTCTTGTGACTCGGAATTTGTTTAAGATTCTATCTGCTTGACTTAAATTTGATTGTAACTTACGCTTGTATAGTAGCCATGACAGTATACTAATTTATAATGATACAGTGGTCTGTTAAGTGATGAAAATATGAATGAAAATCAACAAATAATTATGTAGGCAATTTTGATGGACAGTATTTCTCTGGTTTTGGATGCTTGATAGTTTCTATTAATAAATTCACTCAACTTATTCTCTTCTGAATTGAACCCCCTCTCTGTTACATGTCTTTTGGCTTTATAGCCCTCTGTTTGCAGTTGATGCTAGCAGTTAGTTTAACTGTTACAAAAATAGTTACATAACTTCTATTTCTTTCCATCACTACAGTCATCTGGCATTCCAAGACTTGTAGGAACAGTTGATGGTTATTTTCCTAATTACTTTAAACTACCTTTTAATTAACAATCGAACTACAGTAATCCTTAAACTGAAAAATAAAAAGGCACCTAGCTTTTGCTGATTTGTAAAATAAAATAAAAGAAAAATTATTCTCAATAGAATTTGACAATTCAATAGACTCTCGCTTGTGAACCTGCTTGGAGTCCTTTCTGCCTCGTCACAGTGAGCTGGATGCTCCTGCATCAGGCTCCCGGGGTGAGAAAAGATCATGACTCCGGTTCATGAGCTCCTCTACCGATGTCCCTGTTCCTTCAATCTGCCTGGCGTCAAGCCATGAGCTGTCCTCAATCGGATGGTTCTTCCACTTGACCAGGTACTGAAAATAATTTTTCCACCGAGTACGCCTAACTACCTGAGTTTCGAGGATGCTTTCGATCTCAGGAGGTTGGACATAAGGCATTTGTCTTTTCCAACTTTCTCTGTCTTCCTGGGTGTTCCGCGTGGATTGTCCGGGTTCATCCTTCTTTTCTTCCAACAGATCGCCTGTATACGGGAACAGATCTGCCACATTGAAGATAGGTGATATGCCTACTCTAGGTGGTAGTTGTATTTCGTAGGCATTTGCTAAAAAATTTCACAAGATCTTACAAGGCCCTATCTTCTTGTACTTCAGTTTATTGTATGTACCTTTAGGGAACCGCTCCTTACGCAAGTGTACCAGAACTTCATCACCTACCTCAAAATGAATTTCTCTTCTCCTCAAATCTGCATGTTCCTTATACTTCGAGCTGTTGTCCTGTAATTTTGCCTTCACCTGTTCGTGTAAATCCCTCATTGCATTTGCAAAATCTTCTCCATCCGCACTCTGTTGTTCCTGTAAACCAAGATCCCGGAGCTCATGCACTCCACGAGGGTGCATGCCATAAAGAATCTAGAAGGGACTGAGACCCGTGCTACGATTCGGCGAATCGTTGTAAGCAAACTCTGCTTGCGCTAGCACTCGGTCCCACATTCTAGAATTCTCTCCGACTAAGCTGCGTAACATATTTCCTAGACTTTTGTTCACAACTTCTGTTTGCCCGTCGGTTTGCAGGTGATAAGCAGAACTGTAGCTTAATTGGGTGTTCATCTTTTTCTGTAAGGTACGCCAAAAATGTCCCGTGAACTTCACGTCTCTGTCTGATAGGATGGTTGTTGGTAACCCGTGTAATCTGACAATCTCATTAAAAAACAAGTGGGCCACGTAAGTGGCATCACTAGTTTTCTGACAAGGTACAAAATGTGCCATTTTTGAGAAACGATCCACCACTACCATCACCAAATCATATCCTTTCTGTGTTTTTGGCAGCCTCAACACAAAATCTAAAGTCACCGAATCCCAAGGTCTGCCTGGAATAGGCAATGGCGTATATAATTTTGTGTTCTGGCTATGTCCCTTCGCTAGTTGACACACCTTACACTTAGCCACAAAACGTTGTATGTCCTGTCGCATTCTTGGCCAAAAATAAAAGTGACTAAGTTGCTCCAAGGTTTTGTCAATACCAAAGTGTCCTGCCAATCCCCCACTGTGTTTTTCACGAATGATATTCTCCCTCATAGAACAACTAGGGATACACAATTGTCCTCCCTTAAAAAGCAATTTCTCCTGTATGTTATAGTCCAACCAAGGACTATTTCCCCTTATCAAAGGGTTTTGGCACGCCTCATAGGCTTCTTTGAAATCTGTGTCTGTCTTATAAAGATCCCGTAAATGTTCAAAGCCCAAAACCTGCACAGTGCTTTCCTGCAATAGTAAAACTTTTCTGCTCAATGCGTCAACTACCTTATTCGCTTGCCCGCTGATATGTTTCAGCACAAATTTAAAACTCTGTAAGTACTCCACCCATTTGGCATGTTTATGATTAAGTTTGTGTTGCTGCATTACATATTGTAATGCAGAATTATCTGAAAACAGCACGAACTCGTTCCCCAACAAATAATGCCTCCAGTGCCTTAGAGCCTGTACCACTGCGTAGAATTCCTTGTCATACGAGGAGTACTTCTGCCTACTCTCATTCAGTTTTTCACTGAAAAATGCCACCGGTCTGTCCTCCTGACTGAGTACAGCCCCGATTGCTGTTCCATTAGCATCACAACGTACCTGAAATAATTTTTGAAAATCTGGTAGCCTGAGAATCGGTCTTTCTGTTATTTTCTTTTTCAATAGCTGAAAGCTCTTTTCTACTGCTTCTGTCCATCGAAAAGGTTGGCTGGCCTTTTTGATGGTCTCCAACATAGGAGCACAAATTCCGCTGAAATTTTTAATAAATTTCCTGTAAAAACTTGCTAATCCGTGAAAACTACGTACCTCAAACAAATTCTTCGGTGACGGCCAATTTATGATTGCTGTCACTTTCTCCGGATCCATCTTCAATTCGTTCTCCGCTATCACAAATCCCAGATAAATTAACTCTCTCTGCAAAAACGTACATTTCTTCAAGTTTATCAATAACTTGTTCTGCTGTAACTTCTCCAACACTTTATGCACATGCCGGAAGTGTTCTTCTCGTGTCTTACTAAAAATAAGTATGTCGTCCAAATAAACAATCATGAACTTCCCAATATATTCCTTTAGCATCTCAGTCATGAGTCTCATGAAGGTGTTGGGCGCATTGCTCAACCCGAACGGCATGACCAGCCATTCATATACGCCTTCATTGGTTTTAAAAACTGTCTTCCATTCGTCTCCCTCACGTATCCGAATCTGGTGATATCTGTTTTTTAAATCTATCTTAGAAAAGTAAGCTGCCCCACTCAGACAATCCATCATATCATCCATATGCGATAACGGAAATCTGTACCATATGGTGATTTTATTGATGGCCCTGGAATCAGTGCACATTCGCCATTCTCCTCCCTTTTTGGGGGCGAGAACTGTTGGTACAACACATGGGCTCAAACTCTCCCTGATCAATCCTTTGTCCAATAGCTCCTGCACCTATTTTCTGATTTCTTCATTATCCTTGGGGCTCATTCGATAAGCTACCTTATTTGGTAAGCTCACTCCTGTTATGAAATCAATATGGTGACTAATACTCTGCTTGGGAGGTAACTTATTCGGCAAGTCGTCCACTACTATATCCGTAAATTCTTCCAACATTTGTTGTATTTCTATAGGCAAATCCGTGATTTCTGTGTGCAACAGAATTGTCCTTGTCTTTCTTACTATAGCATAATTCATCTCGTTGTTTTCAACCTACTTTAAAAATTGTTTTCCGCTCATTAGCAATGCCTTAGTTTCATATAATTCAGCTGCCTCTTTCTCTTCCCTGATAGGCACAAGGATATGCCTAACCCCATGTTTTTCGAACTTATAGCAGTTCAACACCCCATCGTGGGTCACTTTTCTGTCATACTACCAAGGTCTGCCCAACAAGATGTGGCATACGTCCATTGGCATAATGTCGCAAATGATCTTGTCCTTATAATGTCCTATCTGAAATTCAACTTCACTTTGCTCATCCACCAACAACTGGTGCCCCTTCTGTAGCCATGAAACTCGATATGGATTGGGGTGTTTCAGACGCTTCAATCCTAACTTCTCCACCATCTCGGTTACCACCAAATTGTCAGTACTTCCACTGTCAATTATCATTTTACAACACTTACCTTACGATTTACAAACTGTCCTGAACAGAGCTTTCTGCTGCGTCTGCTCAATACTCTCATCAACTGGCTTCAACAACACCTTATGCAGCACTAAAGCTTCTCCAGTTTCTGGGGCATTTTCTGCCTCTTGAGGAGGTGCTGCTGCCTCCTCCTGTTGCGCCACATATGCGCCTCGCTGTCCAGTAGAATCTGTTTTTGGGCACTCAAAAGAGCGGTGCGCCCATTTGTGGCATCTGTAGCACTGGTAACGAGTTCCCTTTCCACGACCATTTCCTCTGCCGTGCTGAAACGATCTGCCACCTCTCGTTCCATCTCCTTTTTCTGCTGTTCCCGAAGTCCTTGAACTGCTGGCTTCCTCGCTGTTGCTGGAAGTTCAGCCCCTGCCATAGGACTGGCCTCTTCCTCTGGTAGACCCTCGTCCTCTCTGGGCATTCTGTCTTCGGTTAAGTTTCTCCTCTGCTTTGATCGCGCTCTGGTATGCCTCCTCCGTATTGTTGGGAGACAAAATGCTTATTTCATCCAAAATCTCCATCCTCAGCCCATTTACATATCTGGCTGTCCTTTCTGCTGTATCCTCTGTGTATCCTGCTCGCAAATTTACTCGATAAAATTCCTCTATATACTCTTTCACAATCAGTCCCCTCTGTCTCAAATTCTGAACCTGCCTATGTAATGCGATTTGGTAATCTCTTGGTAGAAATCTGCCCTTCAATTTAGCTACCATCCTCGTCCAAGTTTTTATCAGAGGTTTGTTCAACCTCTTCCTCTCGTTCTGGACACTGTCCCACCATGGGGTTGCGTGTCCTTTCAGCTTTGTTGCTGCAAACTTGACCCTACGGTCCTCACTAACTTCCTCGCATTCAAAATACTTGTCCATCTTGTTGATCCAATCTAATACAACATCAATCGATAAACTATCATCGTAGGTTGGTAATTCTGGTTTTGGTCTGCTATTTGACAATAATACAAACTTCAATAACTTCACTTCTGGTGAGTCGCCTTTAGGCCCATCTGCCGCTACTTCCACTTCTTCTTCACTCACATCACCTAACTCTGGATCTCTCCTCCTGCCTGCCTCTACTGCTTCCAATCGAGCAGTAAGAACTCTGAGTTCTTCTCTTAACGCCTCATCTGCCATTCCACGGGCACCTTGGCCTCGTCCTTGTCTACCTATATCCATCTCTCCCAAATCTCTTCAACTCAAACTGCTCTGATACCACTCTGATGGGACCCAGCCCACTTGGCAATGCTTTTGCGCTTTATGTTATGTTTGGATTGTTGACGTGGCGGTAGGATGTTGTTCTCCCGCGGTTCTGTAGGTTGGTGGTAGCTGGATATTGAATGCAGTGTTTAATGTGGTAGTACCCTGCCTCGGTGAACGTCTCAACCCTAACGTTAACGCGTCTTCTCGACTCTTATTTGGTTATTGTTCTATTTGCTCTGAGGGTTTGTGAGCTCTGAGTAGGGAGAACGATGGGTGCACTGTGCTATGATTCCTTTGGCTCTGTAATGAAATTCATGGGCAATTTACTGTGCTTGGACTGGTTCTGGTTGTTTGTTGAGACCTTCGCTGCGTATTTGGTTATCCTGTCTGCCTGTTCAATAACAATGTTGTTTGGCTATGGAGGTTTCTTGCCTGGTTGTGTGCTCAATCTTCGGTAAGTCGCACTATTACTCTGTTGGCTATGTCTTCGGTATAATACTGGTTGTTTGGCTTGCTTGTGGTTATCACTGTGACTGCGGTTGGTCGTAAGTCGACTGTGGCTCGAATTCAATCTTCCTGTTCTCTGTCATGTGGCTTTCATTATTCGGTCTCTGTGTATGCTACTGGTTCTCTGGTTTATCGTTCCAAGTTCGACTGCTGGTAATTTTCTGGGTTCGTTCGCCTTCTTATGACACTGCTTTGACTGTGACTACAAGCACAGGGTTATTCGGGAGGCACCTTCAATTTTTGACACAAGTAAATTATTGTTCCATGCTTCAATTTCATCTGCTTCTCGTTCTGGGTCTAACCCAACATTGCTCCTTTTCTCTTCAGTCGCTCAGTGGCGTCCTCTGCTCCAAATATGGCTTCTCCTCTCGCGTCCTCCAGGTAAGGGTTTGGTTATCAGTTTTTATGTTGCTTCTATAGGGTTTCGTCCCTCTGTATTTTCGATGTAGCTCGCACTAATTTGCTCCTGGTTCCTTGCAGGTTCTCACAGGTGACCTGGACGGCGTATTCCTCTGTACTCGATGGTATTCGGTTGCGTATATTCTCGGTGGGCCTAAAACTTGTTCTTTTTTGTGGATGATGGTCTCGGCTTGGAGGATGGCCCGTCCGCTAGTCTAGTGTCTGGTCACTGCATGATTCTTTGTTTGCCATTGTCGTTCGGGTTTGATTTTATGTATAAAAATATGGGCTCCAGCGTGACCCTGTTGCTAGTCTGTTACAAACCCTAACTTAGGGTTTTGTGTTTGACCTGGGTTGTTGTAATTTTTGCTTGTATTTACATTCACCGTGGCTATGCTGGCCCCTGTCTATGTAAGGGAACTCAGCCCTACCAACTCTTGTTGTAAATTGCTATTCTGGACAATTTAAATGAAATTTGTTTTGATGAAAGAGATGTAAGGTAATTGTTACCTGTGGCACCTTCGCTTGTCTTTCAGTTACGTTGCTAGGAATTCGAACTTGTCTGCTTGTCTTTCGTTTACGTTGCTGTGCGTTGAACGTATTCGCTTGTCCTTAGTTATGTTGTTGTGCGCTCGAATGTGAGCGAGACTGGTTGTCTTGTGACTCGGAATTTGTTTAAGATTCTATCTGGTTGACTTAAATTTGATTGTAAATTACGCTTGTACAGTAGCCATGACAGTATACTAATTTATAATGATACAGTGGTCTGTTAAGTAATGAAAATATGAATGAAAATCAACAAATAATTATGTAGGCAATTTAGATGGACAGTACTTCTCTGGTTTTGAATGCTTGATAGTTTCTATTAATAAATTCACTCAACTTATTCTCTTCTGAACTGAAACCCCTCTCTGTTACATGTCTTTTGGCTTTATAGCCCTCTGTTTGCAGTTGATGCTAGCAGTTAGTTTAACTGTTCCAAAAATAGTTACATAACTTCTATTTCTTTCCATCACTACAGTCATCTGGCATTCCAAGACTTGTAGGAACAGTTGATGGTTATTTTCCTAATTACTTTAAACTACCTTTTAATTAACAACCGAAGTAATCCTTACACTGAAAAATAAAAAGACACCTAGCTTTTGCTGATTTGTAAAATAAAATAAAAGAAAAATTATTCTCAATAGAATTTGACAATTCAATAGACTCTCGCTTGTAAACCTGGTTGGAGTCCTTTCTGCCTCGTCACAGTGAGCTGGATGCTCCTGCATCACTCTTGCTTTAGAAAATGATATTTTATTCTATTAATTTTCTTTACTTTGGAAAAATCAATCCTTAAATATGAAGTATGCCATCAATAATCAATATTCGAAGAGACAGGCGTTCAATGGGCATTAAAATTAATGACATGTCCTTGGAATTAAGTCATAATTGAAATCACGAACATGGAATTTAAAAATCAACATTGAATCTCGTAGGTTTACCGCGTAGAGGTGTAGAATTGTGAATAAACTACAGCCAAATGCACCTTACGTCTACGTTTCTATGTAACTTTATCCGAAACAGTGATTCCGATAACTGAGAGTATGAATTTAAAATAAATCACGGTGGTTAACCGATCATTCCTTGTCCATAAAATTAAGATAATGTGAAAGAAATCTTAACCTACAGATATTAATATTAAAAAACACGCATTACTTAACAACATTTTTTTTTTTTTTTCGTGGAAACAAGTAACAATAAAGTTTTCGAGTTCTTCATTCATTCCGACTCTCAAGATTGGATAGTGCTGCCATCGTTGTTACAATAACTATCTTGTGTTAGAAGGCAGTGATTACCCACTTTGGTGGCTTTTATGATGGTTTCATATTAGATATATAACAGACAGGTTCTATTAAAACTTGCATTTTCTAATCCTAACCATAGCTCGGTGTTAGGTACCGATCTCCAAAGTTAAGGAATGACAACACAAATATTTTATAGATATAGGTAACTGATCTGCGTTTGAGAAATCAACTTTAAAAATAATCCCATCCGTTTGGGCTAAGTTGTCCCCATCAAAACAATAACACGTTATTTGTCAACTTCTTTTTAGGAAATGATAATCTATTGTTTTAATTTTCTTTACAAAGGAAAACTCAAACATTTAGTCATAGACAGATAAGAACTTTTTTCCGGAGGCTCTGGGAAAATAAATCCAAAGAATATTTGAAGCAATGTAATGTATTTGACTCCATTAATCACAACAATCACATTACAATCTCCTGACGATGATTTGGAGGGCATGTTAGTACTTTCTCAACATGTGGCTGGTCCAGATGAGTTATATGTTATTTATTCTCCATGTCGTTTTTTTCCCGGTGTGTAGATCAGTTCTAGTATTGTTGTATTCAAATTTTAGGCTGTGTAATTCTATGTCTGGGAATTTCTGCCTTTCAACAACTGGATTGAAGGATTGCATTAGTTTCGTTAAACTGGACACGAACCTCCACCGGAAGACCTGTAGTTTTTACACTGAGATGGCCCCGATGGAGGTACGGTACCCCTTGGCAGCGATTCAAGTAACCCATTATTCTTCATCTCAATAATATTATTAGTATTTTCCGCTTGTTCTCCTTGAAATATGCATTTGAATTTCAGCGGCCTGCAAGCCGAACCTTCGCTAACCATCGTGATCACCATAATCAGAGCAATCAATATTACCACTCGTGTTGCCATTCTCATTTCCATCTCTCCTTCAACCTATACACTCTTCTTTTGGCAGGCAGCCCCACAATAAGCGATTGAATGAACCAAGATTAATGTCAGAAGAATATTAACGATAATATGAGTCTATCGTAATGTTTACATGCAAATATATAGGGAGTAGTCACGCGGACAGGTGGGCAGCTGAGAAGAGAGTAAACGTGGAAGACTTTACTATAATATGACCTTTGGCTATTCGTTTGACTTATTTAATGGAATGGAGTGCACTCACACAGCCGTCGTAAATGAATCCTGTTCCATTAACCTAAGTCTTCTCCACACCTGGCGGTGCTAAATTTTGACTTTGAAATTTCGTTCAGTAAGAAGGTTGACTCTGATCGGTTCAACACGCCTCGCTAAATCTTGGTGGTCAAATATTTAAAGTCCGACTCCAAGGAACAATTCAAAAGACGTTTCGATCACCCATATATTTATTTCTCAAAAGAAAGAATCGATTACCTTTCAGTAATCAATCCTCGATATGTTTATAGTTTAAAAAAACTAATATTTCTAAAAAGGAAATGAACTATCAATGAATATGTTAGGATAGATTTATTTTGAGGGGGCACTAGGCTCTTGTGTGTTTTCCAAACCAAACAGTTTATAATTTTATTTATCTAGACAAAGTTATTATATATAAACTGCTACTTATTTCGATTATGTATCATATTTCATCAAATTTCACATTTATTCCTTTTATGTATACATTTTTTATGGAATTATAAGAAGCGAGTTACTATATATTTGGATGTGTGAGAGTTATGAATCGGAAGATTATTAATTTATAAAAAAAATAATATATTCTCTGATTTATAAAATTGATATTAAAACTTAAAACTAAAAGTTTAATTTATGATTTTTAATTTTATTGGTTGACAAAAAAATATTAAATATTTTTAAAAATTAAGAGTTTAGGTTGTTCAATTTGTAAAGTTATAGTATGTCAAAGGTTTTTTAGTGTTGAATATATTAATGTATTCGAAAACACAATTTAAACAAATACTTCTAGATGTAATACATTTCTTGTCCTGATTACTCGCGAGGGAAGGGAATGGCAAAGGGCGCAGAAGCTCTAATAGGAATAGCATTACGTGGTTGTGTACTATAGAAAGTAAGAAGGCATGATTATCCGCGACTAGGCCACCCCAAGTACGCGTAAGGAACCTGCCTAGTACAACATTTAAGTCCAGTAGCGGTAAGAGTCGAGGTACACCAATTCCCTCATTTGCTAAGTGAGGTGAGGTTGCTCAAGCTTGCTTTTGAGGAGGAGCTTGCAGCGTTACTACAAATCTTCTTTTTGTTTAGGTGAATCTGACCTAAGGAACATGAGTATGAATGCCTGTCTCCCCGGGGGGTGAAACTCCTGCCCTTGACGGAAGATATAAGTGGATATTTTTTCTCCACTAATGCCACGCGCTATGGAACTAGCTATGTTGCTACCTTTGCTTTTTATTAGGATTCTTCTACAGGTGCTTCAACCATTTATGGTGAAACCCCGACTACTACCTTTCACCAATTCAACATATTTATTATTATTAACTAATCTTGTGAATGTGAAGCTCATCTATTATTAGTCCCTACCCCTTCGGGCTGCAGGGACTATAGTAATCGATTTGCGTAGATAGCATTACTTAGACACGAGAATCAATAAAACTATTTCAACTTAAAACAAAGTTCCTTGAAATGACACGAAAACCAATGCAATATTTTTTATTTTTTTATGCTTTTAACCAATCAATGAAATCTTCATCTTATTTGGCCTCAAAACGAGGTATGCAGGCTCAAAAGTTAGGCCAAATCTTATGGTAAACGACCATTTCAAACACCATTTCAAATCCTATGAATTAATGCTGAATTAATGTTAGCATTAAGTCTTAAACATTTTATGTTAAGGCATATATATACATTGGCCTATGGCCATTCCAACTACTCTTCCAATACACCTGCGGTGTACTCATACCACCGCATGTACCACCGTTGCATGTACGCCTGCCAGCACATCTAACACATGCTGGCTCCTATGGCCGTTCCAACTACAGAACGCTTATTCTCTGCATATTTGAACTCACCGTCCCCATTTTTGTTTTGTTATCTTCAAAACTAGCCAGTCCTGGATCGTACTGTTCCTCTTCTACGTACTGTTCCTCTTCTACAGACAGAGAGGTCAAACGTGCAGCATCTGGGCGCAGAGCCTGCACAGGTGATGATTTCATGTTTAGTAGGAAAATAATCAATTTTGATATTTATAACAATGAAATGCAGAAATAAAGAAAACATATTCACTTACAGCAGTATCAAGTTAAACTTTACAGTAGTATCAAGTTAAACTTTCCACAGAAAAAAAGCATAGCCTGTACTGAAGAAACAAATTTTCCTCACTTTTTCTCCTCAAAGAATTATTGATGTTACTTACAGTAGTATCAAGTTAAACTTTCCACAGAAAAATAAGCATAGCCTGTACTTAAGAAACAAATTTATATGTACCTCGAGGCGGAATTGACATTAACTTAGCCATCGTTGGTCAAGAGGCTGAAATGAAAGTATACTGTCGCGATCCAGAGAACTAAACTCTGTGACAACCTACGAAGAAAAATCGAGACTGAATAAGGGTGGCAGACAAGTTTGAACGACAATAATTCTGCACAGGACCTACAGTAGGTACCAGCAAAAATCCACAAATATGGCTTAGAAGTAAAATTTATAGTAGAAACCCTAGTTGTTCGGTCTAAATGGACGAAAATCGAGTCATTAACAGAGCTTTATCTGAAATCTGTGTGAAATCTCTCGTCTTTGCATTTAAGACCATAATAGTTCGAACTAGTATTCATATTCAATTTATCTAATCATGGCACGCTCAAAAACAACATTCCACTATGCAGCTTCCCTACATTCCAATCAGATCTCAAGCTAAATTTAGAAGAGCAGTGCCATGATTCTTTAAATCAAATACAAAAAGCAAAGGAAAAGGAAATTCCAAACAGATCTCAAGGTCAATTTAGAGGAGTAGTGCCACAATGATCTAAATCAAATACAAAAGGCAAAGGAAATTGAATAAAACAATGTTACAAGAACTCTGTAGAACATAAGAATTTGAGAAAGGTCTTGGGCAGTGTTGTTAATGCAAACTTGGAGTGCTCCATTTTGGGGAGATAAAAGAAGGGGCCAGATCCTCCATTTTTCAATCGAAATGTTGCATGATTATGATAGAAATAGAGACCAAAATCCACCAGGCATCCCGTTGCAGGGTGGCCATCAATCTATTATGATAGAAATAGAGACCAAAATCCACCAGACATCCCGTTGCAGGGTGGCCGTCAATCTCAACATGGGCTTCTGGCAGATGCCATCCCCTAGGCCTAACAAAGAGCACAACAGTCTTATCATTGAGTTTGTATGTCTTGTTTCTTGCCTTGTCCTCGTATGTTATAGTTCCTTTTACCCGGAAGTCGTTGAAGACCGATGGTGAAGAAGCGCCTCCCCACCAGGTAAAGCCGAGAGCCACAAGACCGTAACCAGACAACCTACGTGGTATTTCAGTCCACCAGAAAACGATTTAGAGTGTCTCCCAAGGCACATAACGCATTCAACTATGAATGATAAGGAAGAAAGGCATGAACCAGTTTGCAAAACAACAAATTACCTGTAGATAACTTGTCCGCTGCTAGACCATGAGTTTGAAATGGTAAAGACTTCATCAACGTAATTTTTAGCATCCAGATGACTAGAGCTGCTGAAGGAAGGGCTACAAGGGATGAGCTGCACCGTCGTTGAGGGTGGGGTTTCCAAGTGGAGCAGGTGAGGCCGGACGGCTTGCTTGAGCCATGTACATGCAGGTGGAGTTAATATCAACCTTAGCAGGAATGGCATGCGACGTGATGGCAGCGACATGAAAACACAAATTGGTATTGAAATACACGTCTGCGTATATACCGAGAAATGAGCATTGTAGACGAGCTTTGTAATATACAATAATTTCTTTTTAATGCAACTGTATTTTAGTAAATTTTTTAAGGTGGAGCTATAACACGTAGTATTTGCTTGGTGCGAACAACTGTAGCATTGTTCGGCTATTGCGTCTCCCCTGCATTGGAGGAGGCCATATACTTGGTTGGGATTTGGCCATACACACAAGTGTCAAACCCAGTGTGGTCGGTGTGCTGAACAAAGCTATACAAAGAATATTATAACATAGGTGGCTTTAACTTATTATAAATTAATATTTATTTATATTTACTCACCACCTAAATAATTTGTTAATTTTCTACATAAATTTCTTTTCTCACATATTTCAGCACATTAAATGGTAAATAATTCATGGTTATTCTATCTATGTACTAGATGGCATCTCAAACTATTTCTATATGTAAATACACAAATACACGCATACAAGAATACCAAACTATTTCTAAATGTAAATACACAAACAGACATATATCAAGAATATAAAGGGTAGCTCTATTTTGCGACAGTTTTTATTCATCGATGCGGAAGCTATAGAGTTGGCCAGAATCTACTATTCAACTTGGCTTGGTTTGTATCTCGACTGGGCTGATAAGCAGTGAGCTAGAAGCAGGTTTTGCAAGCTATAAACTATGCTTGGTGCCAAGTATTCGAGCGCATGATTTTAATTTCTTTTCATTATTTATCAATTTGCGTGTTGTGCCTGAAGCTTGATTTATCGAGAAAGCCTTGCATGTGGATTATTTTCCTAGCCTATTGGAAACCACAAGTCTGGAGTTTAATTTGAGGATTAGTTCAAACCATAATATCTGTAACTTAATGCTAATTTGTTTCTGTTCTCTTTATCTAAGGTTAATATCGTGTGCAGTATCTAGTAATATGCAGGAGCGGCAATAAAAAAATTCCTGTATCTGTAACTTAATGCTAATTTGTTTCTGTTCTCTTTATCTGAGGTTAATATCGTGTACAATATCTAGTAATATGCAGGACGACCAACTCCGATCTAGTTCTTTCAAGCTCAGCATTCAGGGACCGTATAGTTTCTGTAAGGGAACCCAAATAAGATTTTGCCTTTCCCAGATCTGCATTTGTTTCTTCAAGCTCTGCAGTTACTGACTTCAGGGACTCCAGTGCTTTATTTTCCTCAGCTTTTGCTCTCTCAATCTTCGTCTTGGCTTCCTCTGGATTAAGGTTAGCTTCACGGGCTATCATGGCAGCCTTTGATTCGGATGCTCTGGCTTCTTTAAGCTCAGATCTGAGCATCTCCAAAAGAGTATGCATATCCAACGAATTTGGCTCAGACATCTTCAGAGTATCAATTTCTAACCGCAAATCCTGAATTTCCAAATTAGCCGCCTCAACTTGAGCTATAACCATAGCCTTGGAATCCGCAGACATGGCCAGCTCATGATTAACCCTTTCCAGCTCTTGAGAAGTAGAACGCAGGGCAGACACATCCATTTCGTGTTGTCTTTCAACAGCTTCAAGCTTAGATTGCCATTCCCTGTCTCTCTCCTTTGCAGCTTCTTCAGACGCTTGTTGTAACGCGAGGGTTTGAGCCTTTTCATTCTTGGTAATTTCCAAGACCTTTTTTTCGGAAACCTCGAGCTTTGCACCAGTTTCTTTAGCGAGCTTTTTGGCCTCTTCCAGGTCTTGCAATGCTTGAGCCTTTGCAGTCTCAATAATTGCTACTTGTTCTTTTGCCTTCTTTAACTCTTCCTGAGCTAAACATGTCTATTGGGGCAGGATCTTGAGCTCTGATCCACTTTACAGGGACTAGCTGCTACGCAGCCGGCCTTGTTATTATTAACTTACCATGTTTTGGAAAAGTGGTTGCATTTTGTATTATATATATATATATGAGAGAGAGTGTATTGTATTTTTATAGATTTTTATTTTTAAAATTCAAGCATATATGAATTATATTTTAGGACTTATTTGAAATTTAGTAAAAAAATATTGATTGTTAAATAAATAAGTTATTATGCTTTTTTGAATATAATTTTTTTATAATTTTTTTTTTTTGAAATGCGTTGATTTTAAGAAATTATTAATAGTAACAATAAATATTCTTTTAAATAGTAATAGTTTTTTAAATACATTTTTTTCTAAATTTTTGTTATTTTTAGTTTTTTTAATGTATTTTTTATAAAATATTATTAATAACTATAAATAATTTTTCTCTTGTAATGTTTTTAAAGTTAGATGATACATTTTTAAACATTTAAAGACAAATTATAAATAAAGTAATTTAAAATACTACCATAGTAAAAACAATTTAAATAAACTACTATACTAATTAATCAATAGTATATTTAAACTATAAAGACATATAAATATCTGATACATTTAAATATATTTATATATATATATATATATAATTATTAATTTTACACTTCGAAATTAAAATATATTAATATCAATCTCATTTATTTAAAAAACTAATATAAATGGTTTATAATTTAATACCATTATATAAAAATATTATATTAAATAAATAAATTATAAATATAATTTAATAAAAAATCAATATAAAAATTATGGAAAATTGTTGGCGAATCAACCCAAAAAAATCCCAAGAATGTATTTAAACTCTAAAAAAAAAAAAAGTATTAATAGTATTGTGATAAATATTTTTTATTATAAGAAATCTAATTATTGACACTACAACAAAACATGCAATTTATGCCAGATTTAGCACCAGATTTTAGTGTATTTTTCTCTCCATTGGGATGAGCAGCTGGCATTAAATCTGGGTCTATTGTACAATTTTTAAAGTGTCATTTTTTGTGCAAAATTTTGCATCTTTTTTTACGCTAAATTTCGCGTCATTTTTTGTATCATATTTTGCACCAAGATTTGCATTTTACAACATGTTTTGCTTCTAGTTTTGTGCCATTTTTTGCATATATTTTTGCATCATTTTTTCCTTCCTATTTTGTGCCATTTTTTGCTTCTAGTTTTGTGTCGTAATTTGCATCGAGTTTTACACCATCATTTGCATCTAATTTAATGCCTTTTTTTGCGTAGAGTTTGTGCCAGTACTTGAATCTAGTCATATGCCATTTTTTGCTTCTAATTTTGTAATTATTTTTACATCTATTTTTGCACCAATTTCTTTGCCTTTTTTTACACCATTTTTTGCATATAATTTTGCACCATATGTTGAATCCGATTTAGTGCCAAAATTTTCATCCATTTTTGCACCATTTTTTCGTCCACTTTTTCATTTCATTGCATCCTATTTTGCACCTAAATTTGCATCATTTCTTGCCTCCAATTTTGCATCATTTTTTACAACATTTCTTGCATCCAATTTTGCATCTAAATTTTCACCCTATGTTGGACCATGTGTTGCATCCACCTTTGAATCCCATTTTGTTTCTAATTTTACATTCAATTTTGAGCTATTTTTTTCATCTACTTTTGCATTTCTTTTTGCACCAAGTTTTGAATCATTTGTTGCACCTTATTTTGCATCCAATGTTGCATCCAAATTTGAGCCATTTTTATGCCCATTTCCATACCATTTTTTCTACTTGTGTGTCCAATTTTTCACCATTCTTTTATGTCTAATTTTGCATCCTTTTTGGTGTCTAATTTTGAGTCCTTTTTGGAATCCAAATTTGCATCATTTTTTCTGCCACATTTTGTGTCCACATTTGCATCTCATTTTGCACCTAAATTTTAGTTTGAATTTGCATCTAGTTATGCATCATTCTTGGCATCTTTATTTTCACCATTTTTTAGTCCAATTTTTCTTCTTGTTTTGTGTCTTTTCTTACATCCTTTTTGCATCCAATTTTGCATCCTAATTTTACCCCATTCTTTGCATCCTCATTTTGGTGTTCATTTCTGCATCCTTGTTTGCACCCAATTTGGTGTCTTTTTGTATCCCTTATTTTGTTCCCTTCGTGTCTAGTTTTGCACCCTTTTTAATTCTACTTTAAAACCCTTTTTGTCTAATTGTTTGCCTTGTTTTGATGGCTAGTTTAACATCCAATTCTACTTCCAATTTTGCATCGATGGTTACATCCACTTTTGGCTTCTTGTTTAGAGTTTTACTTTTACTTCCATTTTACTAATTTTATTACATAGTGAAATATATTATAGTTTATAAATATCATTTTGTTGTAGGATTTAATGCATAGTTAGATGAACATAAAAACCTCTTAGTTTATCCCAGAAACCTAAGATAGACTGGTTAATAGATAGGTTGTTCTAACGCTCAGGATTCTTAGTAGATGAAGATGTAGAGTATAGATTAAGGAAGAAGAAAGAATTCATGTGAGTCCTCGCATGCAAGTCTTGTTGGAGTTTTTAGTGTAGTTGGGAAGTGCTCCTAGATAGCTCCAAATCTTGGTCCTACACAAAAGAGAGAGAGCAAAGAAAACTTCACAACATAATATCTTGATAATTGAAACTATCATAAACATATAAAGATTATTGAATAAATAAATCAAAATCAAAATCCCATACATTCATTAGTTAAATAGGATAAGTAAAGAATGAATCTAGTAGCATATGGAAGGAAGAACAACTAATCTATATTAATAAAGGAGTTGGAGGAAAGTTAAAACCATCAGATGCAGTTGCAACAACACCTCCCCAAACTCTTAGCTCCAAAACTCTCCCTCTCAAAATAGATCTCAGCAGCGTGATAATACACCGATTCCCATCATTTCCTCAATGGCCAAGCCTCCAATATATAAGAAAGTGAATGCTATGAAGATTTCCCAAATTCCTCATTAGTTCAATTTTGGCAAAATCTTTTGGGTGAATAATGTTTCCTCATATAAAAATGGCATTTTCCACTTTTTAGATGCTTTTGTACTTAGGAAAAAGCTTCCCATGATTTATGGTTCTTTCCCACTTTTGTATGCTTTTATTTTTTTATGAAAAATCTAAAGATGAGGATAAAGAGATCACATTCCACCATATGATTTTCCGAAAGTGAATAAGAGTGTCAAATTCTAGTTAACTCGAGATTTTTTCCTCGCATTAGAGGAATTTTGATTTTAAAATGTTAACATCGAATTTCCATGTCATAATGTGTAATCCAATCAAAATCCTTTAAAATTTAAAAGATATACATGTGTGACTAGGCATTGGATTTTTTTTTAATAATATAACTTACCTAATTTAACTATGAATGGTGCCCAAGTGACCCAAAGCTATATTAAATATTAAAAATAAAATTAATATCTTAATCTATAAAAGTTAGAATATCGAGAATATTTTTAATGAAGGGTAAATCATGGCACGTTAAATAAATAGATTTAAATATAAAATCCTAAATCCTAAATTTAATTTAAATTTTAAATTTACTTTCTTAATTTAAATTTTATTAAATTTTGTATTGATAAATTAATTTAAATTTAAAATATAAATATATCGTTATTTTGATAAAAGTGCATTTATTTGAGTAACTTAAATTTATATTTTAAATTTTCCTTTTAAATTTAAATTGTGTTAATAAATTAATTTCAATATAATATACATGTAGATGGTTATTTTTGATAAAAATGACATTTATTTGGGTAATTTAAATTTAAATTATAATTTCCTTTAAATTTTGAATTTGATTTTTTAATTTTAATTTTATTAAATCTTGCGCTAATATATTAATTTAAATATAAAATACATATACAGCTATTTTGATAAATGTGAGATTTATTTGGATAATTTTGGTAAAAGAATAATAAAAATGATATATTAAAAAATTGTCTACATGCCATTATTTTATTAGTTTCTTAATTTTTTCTTAAGTGGTTATTTTTTGAGTTGAAAATTCCTGTAATGTGAGAATTTTGGTAACAAATGTTAGATGAAGGGGACAACTTGTTATAGACTAGGATATCGTGGTCCTCATGGTACATAACTTGTATTATAGAATTATATAGTTTAGGAGAAAGGGGTATTTCAACCAATAATATAGTATTCTCCTCCAAGATGATGAGGATGTATTTTCATGTATAACACATTTAAGAATATATCACAATTCAAATTCATAACTTAGTATCTGTAAACAAATTTAATGGTAACTGACAACATTCATAAAAAATATAGCAGCATCCTCATATATAACAATTCTCCATAAAAAATTCATTGACAATTTTCAATATACATATATTACTACTAAATCAACATTTATCGCAAATGTCATTATTCCAAGGTAAATTCACAACATTACATTAAAAAATAGTAATATTATCATATATAATCATTCTCCATAAAAAAGCATTGACAAATTTCAACACATATATAAAATAACAAGATAATATTAATAATATCCTAATCATCTTTAATCAAATCACCTAAGATTCAAATTTGTGATTATCATATCAAAATATTTCATGAACACCATTATTCTAAGGTAAATTCACAACATCCATAAAAACATAGTAATATCATCATACATAATAATTCTCCATAAAAGTAATGTTGATAATTTTCAATATATACATAAAATAAAAAGATAAAAATGATAAAATTATCATCATATTTAATCAAATCAACTAAAAGTCAATGTAAGATTACCAAATAAAAATGTTTCATAGATATTGCTATGCTATGGTAAATTCACAACATCCATAAAAAATAGGAATCTCATCATACACAATAATTCTTCATAAAAAAAATGTAAACAATTTTGAACATATTCATAAGGTAACAAGATAGTACCGATAGTATCATCATCATTATTCAAATAAAATAAAATTCAATGTATGGTTACCATATTAAGGCATCCAACTAAATATAAAAAATAATGCATGGCTAGCTAGCACCACGAAAATCATAGTCAAGCTCATCCTCATGATCATTTCCATGATCATCATCCTGACCATCCTGATAATATCATCCACATAATCATCACCCATGCCATCACCATCATCATCATCATCATAATATTTGATATATGATGTAATCTAAACATAGTCTATATCATCATCTTCATGGTCATTACCTATAACGTTCTGGAAAAAAATCAATATTACGTGTTAGTACTAATTCTATAGAAAAATGAATGTTTTTATGACAGTGCTAACAATAAAAAGAGGTAGGACATAATAAAATTTAATAGTACTAAAAATAAAATGAAAATATGGCTTAATATATACTAGAGATCCGACTAAGGTTACACTTGTAATTCACATTAAGTAGTAGAAGCATTTTTTAATCCATATGAAGTAGGTACCTATTTGTTCTTCATATTATATTGTGAATGTTTCTTATGATTTCCATGCAGAATTGGTAAATTAAGATTTACTGGAAGCTTTATTTCAAATTACAATTGTAATTCAGATTAGAAATAGAAGAGATTTTAACAAAAAAATATTGTCACATGAAAAAGTAAATTGTTTTTAATGAAAAATAAGTCGCATACAATATGAATGTCACATGAAATATTGAGCTATTTTTAATGCATGTACTTTTCTCTATAATAAGATGGATCCTAATGTTCGTTCAAGAACAAATGCTCACAAATAATTACTTCATTTTATCCATTATCACACTTAATCCATTATACCTAGTGATGACAATGATTCCATTCAAATTGCTTTGAACTCCCTAAATATAATGTAAAAGAGAAAACTCCACGACCACGACCATCACTACAACCCCCTCCCTTGCCTCGTCCACCATCAGAGACAATGAACTTGGAGTTATGACCACGATAACAACCCCTCCCTTGCCTTGTGTCCACCATTAGAGGCATTGAAGTTGGAATTAAGAGTACTCATGTTTTCTTTGCTTTAATTAATCTCCAAGGAATCAAAACTTGATCAATATATCAAGGACTCCATCAAGGAATAGATATATCATAAGAGAAGCTCAATAGGCTTTGCGAAAAGAGTGTGAAATAACACTTATCTCTGTTTTATGAAATAGCTCGAGTGAGTGGAATGAATGGTGGGAAACACTTACCAAGGAAAGGAATATTTTTGGTCCGTCCTTATTTCTATTATTATTTGCTTCTTAGAATGGAGGGAAGTGTTTAAAAAAATTCTAAAAAATATTTTAAATTAAAAAAAAAAAAAAATTATTTGCTTAAGGTTAGTTTTTTTTTAAATATATACTTAGTTTAGTATTTTTTTTTACTTTCTAAAAAAATATATTTAGTTCTGTTTTTTTTTTATATAAGAAAAATTATATTTTCTTTTTTATAAAAATGGATTTTAAACATCTATTCATTCTAAATTTTTGATTTTATGATATACGTTTAAATTATATATTAAAAAGTAACTTAATGCCATGTTTTGTGTCACTAAGATGTGTATTATACATCTCTTCCTTGTTAAGTTATAGAATGTTCTTGGGTTTTCTTAATGAAATAAAATTAATTATTCTCTTTATTAATTCTTGAGATGTTCAACATGCACCTAATAAAACAATAAAGTTAAAATAGGTTTGCCTTTGTCCTTTGTAGATTTCTTTCTCCATTAATCCTTATCTTAATAGATTAATCGTCTTATGTTGGCCTTGAGTGGTCACTCCCATTAGTTGCATGCTTTTTAGTTTTATGTTAGTAACATTTATTAGGATTGATAACATGTTATTTAATTTATGAAAATGTGTTATTTTCCATATTATTGTTAAATACTAATATTAAATATGTTGGTTTTGAACATGGTTTAGCAAAAAGTTCCCAAAAGTTTTATAGATTGTAACTTATAATGTAATGCTTCATTGCTTGATGAAATTGTTTTGGATATTTTTTCTTAAAGATTCATTGTTTGATGAAATTTTTATGGATAAATTTTTTAGTATATTAACTTGTATGTGATAAATTCAAAAGTCACCTCTTTTTGAGATTTTCACTGGTATATTTCCCTTAAGGCTATCAAGTTCACCATTCAGTCCTAGGTTAAGGAAATATAGGAGTCATGAAGTGGCATTGTCGAATAACTTAAATCTTAGAACATCTTTTTTTAGTCACATTATACTTCCTTTCTGTGTAAATTATCCATGAAAGTAGTCTCATTGAACACGAGGGACCTCAATAGTACAGGAAAACAAATACTCCTAAAAGAAAAATGGTACGCAAAGCACCCATCAATAATGTTGATATAAGAAATAGAAATATTAAGTGAGGTTCTACCTCATATAATTAAAAAATGGGGGAGGAATTTCCAAGTAGTAGTGATTGATGATTAGATATGCTTGGGTGGAATGGCTATTATTTGGAACGATCAGGACATCAAGGTTACAAATATGTTTACCTCTTTTCGCATTATGACAATATAATTTTAGTTAATTGACATCGAGGACTACTACCATGTATCCAATTTCTATGACTCCAATATTGCAAATGGAAAACCTCTATTTCTCAATTCTATTTCCAGCACAAGTAATTTATACTCTCCATCTCCGTGGATTATTGGGAGTGACTTCAATATTATCAAGTGTCTCGAGGAAAAGAAAGGATGAATCACAATGTTTACCAAGAGATTTTGTAAGATATACCATCAAGGTCCTAAAGTAGTATCCATTAAAGTTCTCGAGCAATGAGTCTCCAACCCACACTTGTGGATCAATGACATGTAATACATGTGTGTGTGGTGACTAACTTAATACACTGTTCTAATAACTCCACAAACTTAAGTATTTCACTCCATCACATGATTGACCATAGTGTGACGTAACTAAACCAAGAGTAGACATGAAACCCTTAGGCAAGAAAAATTCCCTAGATCCTCAATTAGGTGCTTAAAGATGAAGTTAAAATGAAAGGGGAAAAGAGGACTTCATGATTTAACCATCACAAACATTTGATCAAGTGTGACTAGGAGTGTATACATTCATATATTTTCCAAAGAGAGTGTGAATACATGAACTACCATTCATTGGGCCTTATTTTTCTTTCTTTTGATTTTTCTTATATATAGGATTAGGGAGTAAGGTTTTCATAAGTTTTGAGCAACTCATAGATATAATATTTACATAAATTTTCACTTTAACCTTAGAGTTTAGACTTAGATAATCATTATAGTGTATCTTTAATGTTTTTGGCTTTCACGTTTTGATTTTCTTTCATCACAAATGACAAAAGGGGAAATATTTTGCCACAAATCTATGAATGCTTAATCATAAAGGCGTCATGTGATGAAAACAAATTAATGATGTTATTCCCTATGAAAATGATGGGTATTCTTGAGAAATGTTTATGCTTGTGGATGTCTCCTCCCTGGTTGAGAGGGAGTGAGCATTTACACCATATTATCCATTTTTCATGTACTATGGCCGAGACTAATAGTCAAAAGCCTATTAAAGGCACCAGTAGGGAGAATGGTGGATTAGATAAACATCTGGGACCAATATTCTTTGAGAATTTGTCCTTTGCCCTTGACTAACTGCCATAAGTCAAGTACATTAATCCAAGATAAGAATAGTCATGAGGATCGAAATTTCTTGGTGTCAAATATTATGATAGTGGATTAGGAAATGATCATGCGAGGACATGCCTGATGAACATCCTAGTGCGGTAAGTGCCTAAAGAGGCAATGGTGTCCAAATTTATGCCTCCCAACATTGTGCTATCATCTAATGGAGGGATATAACTTGTTAGTCAAGGCCTTTCTATTTTGACAATGTTGGCTATGATGATGTAAATGATCGTTGATGCTTATCAATCCAGATCCCTTCTTATATGAATATTTCAACTTGAGAGTACTTTTTTGTCTCATTATGAGTATCTCCCTAGTTTAGAGGGAGTTTCAGCATCTTCATTATCATCATCATCACCACCATCAATCTCATCATTGCATTATTATCATAATCACCATTCATGTCGTCATCATCATCATCATCATCGTGATTATGGACATTGTCGTCAATTGTTCATAATTATAAGTTTCATAACAAAAACAATCAACCCAAAAAATGTTACGATTGCTCGGAAAGGGCTGTTAGAACACATGATATATGCAAGAAAAATGACAACTTTATTTTTTAGAGATGATTGATGATCATCATCATTACTACCATTATCATTGTCAATATAATTTTCATCATCCCCATCATCATAATTAATGTAATTTCTATCATCATTGTTGTCAACTTCGTCATGAACATCATAATCATCAATCATGCCATTATTGTTGTTGATGATGATGAGAATAATGATAATGATGATCAAATGATGATGACTTGGAAGATGACTCTAAAGATAATGATTATGATTATGACCATGACAACATTTAAAAATTGGGAACATTGTCCAAGGTCATTAGCATCGCCATCATCGTTGTCATCATCATCATTGTCATTATAACCCCCATGATCTTTATCATCATTTTGATTATCGTAATAATCACAATTCATGTCATTGTAATAATTATTGACATTTTCATCAGTTGCTCATAATTGTTAATGTAATAAGAAATATCATTAATGCAAAAAATATACGAGTGTTTGAAAATGGTTGCAAAAGTCAAAAAACAAATGGGGGAAACAATAGACGTAAAATTGGTTGAAGAGTGGACACAACATAAGTAGATGCAAAACAAGACAAAAAAATTGACACGAAAGTGGATGAAAAATTAGATGCAATAGTTTGTGAAAATTTTGACACAAAATAGGATGCAAACATGGATGAAAAAGTGGAAGAAAACATGGGTATAATAGTAGGCATAAAACTTAGCATGAATTATTGTGAAATAAATGTGGATACAACAATGAACAAAAAAAAGACACAAACTTGGATGCAAAAAGGAGGCAAAATTGGATTAAAAAATTGATGTAAACATGGACCAAACATGGGTGCAATAGTGGACACAAAATTAGATTCAAAATTGGACGCATCAGAAGTGGATGTAAAAGTAGATACAAAATGAGATGCAAAAAACATAAAACTTATTTGATGCAAACTTGGACACAAAAGAGGATGCAAATGTGGATGCAAAAGTGGAAGAAAATGTGGGTTTCAATGAGAGGCACAAGATATGGCACAACAAAAGTGGATGAGAAAGTGGATGTGATAAAAAAGTTACACAAAAAAAGATGCAAACTTGGATGCAAGACAATATGCAATAAGGGATGCAAACTTGGATGCAAGACAATATGCAATAAGGGATGCAAAAGTGGATGCAAACATGGGTGCAATAGTAGAAACAAAATTGGATGAAAAATATGGATGCAATGGAAGTAGATGCAAAAGATGATACAAAATGATATGCAAAACCGAACACAAAAGTGGATGCAAAAATAGATGCAATATTTTGATGCAAAATTGGAAGCAAACATTGGTACAATAGTAAGTACAAAACATGATACAAATAATGTCACAAAAAAGAGGATGTAATGATAGATGCAAAAAAAGAAGCAAATGAAGATGAAAAATAAGATGCAAAAAGGGATGCAAAAGTAGACGTAAACATGGGTGCAACAATGGATGAAAAATATGATGCAAAAGTTGATGTAACAAAATTCGATGCAAAAGTAGATGCGATATGAGATGCAAAAGTTGATGCAAATCTTGACACAAAAGAGATACAAAAAATGTTGTAAAAATGGATGCAAAAAATTATTTAAAAATGATGCAAAAGAGGATGCAAGAGATGATGAAAAATTTGATGCAAGTGTAGGTGCAAAAAGTGGATGCAATAAATGATACAAAAGTTTGTGAAACAAAATTAAGTGCCAAACTTGATGGAAAACATGGTGCAAAAGATGGCACAAAACTTGGCATAAAGCCTGACGTAAAACCTAGTGTAAAACCTGATGCAAAACCTATTACAATACCTAGTGCTAAACTTGATCTAAGACTTGGTGAAAAATCGGTGCAAATTTTACATCAATTTTTGCACCATATTTGATAAATGGACACAAATAGCACCAAAAATGGGCTCTAGATGCAAAAAAGGAAGAAACAAGGGACACTAATCACAGAGTTTTGTTGTAGTGTGATTCTCACTTTTTCTATTTTAAATAATATATTAAAATACTAAAGTACAAATAAATATGGAAAAACAATTTCTAAATCATCTTACAAAAATCTTGAGAAACAACCAAAAAACTCTTAAAATTAAATAAAAAATAAATATTTTCCAAATCTTATAGAAAATATAGCTACCTAATACTTCATTTTAATTGGTTATTTTTAATGAATAATAATAATAATTGCTTATCAACTTCCCTCTGAAACACAATTGATATTCACTTTATGTGACAATCATCTATTACTCGGTAACTTCCATTATTTTCAAAAAGCAAGTATGACAATATTTAAAATTCTTAAATCTAGAAAGTTGATCTTCTATTCAGAGTTATATTCTACTTCCTATTTCTTTAAATCAATACGTAAACAATTTGAAAAGCTATGATGGGTGAAGTCGTATTCTACATAGAAAGGTGGTGTTATGTTGAAATGTGGTAATATAATTTAGTTTTCTACATTAGTGATGGAAATTTTACTATTACATTTTTTTGTAATTTTTGAATTCTAATTTGTTTTTTCACATTTTAAAATTAATGGGTTAACTATTAAAAATAGAAAATGACTTAAATTTGATGGGCATGAGAAATTTACTAACAGAGTACGGTCACCATAATATGGATGATAAGTGGGTGAGGGAATTCCATTTCTTTTTTGTAAATGACATGTTTGTGGATTAGTTTAATCTATTTTAGGTTATGGTAGGCATTATGACTCTGACTACCTTTTTTATTTGATATGACACTTAATTTGAGACTCTTCTCATACATATTTAATTGAATGACACACTAACTATAGGAGAGCCAACAAATTGACAGTGTTAACTCCAATGGATGGCTTTGGTGGTATATATCTAATTGCATAACACCTTGTTTAAAAACAAAATCCAAACAATGTAAAATCCATTTCCCAGCAACGAAACATGATGTAAAGACCATTTCTCTGCAATGGAGCACAACGCACTGGAGGACGCAGAATACATCAATCAACAACACATCAAGAGAAATAAGATGCTTTACACCACATACTGTAATACAACACAAATGTGAAATAAAATTCAAACATATATTAAATATTGATCACAAAGAATGATGTACACTATGTACATATAAATACATAAAGAAACCTTTGATTCAGTTTCCCAGTCTTCTTGGACTCTAATAACCACTCATCGTAAAAAAACCTAATCTCAATAATTAGTTGTCTAACATTCACCCCTAATATGAAGGGGTGTATCAAAGTCCAAGAAGGACAATTCAAAATGAAAAAAAGTGCATCTTAGGCAAGAGCTGAATGTCTCTCAGAAATGGTTTTTAAGGATGACCATCAACCAAGGATGGTCATTTTTAACAGAAAACCACAAACAATACCCACATCTAGAACCTTAATAGTATTTCTCAGATCAATAAAAAATGTCAACTCTGGAACCATTAATGTAGTTCCTTGAACAATTTCGTATCTATGAGTGCTCGTTGACAAACCACAAATTAAAAAAAAAAAAATGAAGTCTCTTTGGCTACAATTCTGGCTCTAACTGGTACAGTTTGTGGCTTAGGCTCACTTGTGGATCTCTAACTAAGGCTTGCTTGAGAAATCTTCGAACTTGTAGTAGACCATAACAACTCTATAGATTGCCCCATTGTTAGATACAGGGTGAGAAGATGAAGTATTCTTTATCACTAGAAGGATGGTCAATACTCTCAAACATATGTTGTGGTATGACCTGTAAATATTCTTGGCTTCTTTGGATCAATCCCAAGAAGCAATCCATCCAAAATTGTTTCTCTCTCTTGCAATAGTCTTCTTTTTGGAATATTTGTTTGAATGGTGATTGTGCTTTCCACAATGCTCACATGGGTGAAGATAAAAACATTGATCTTTCATATGTTGAAAATCTATCACAATGTTCGCATCAACCAGTTTGTGTTGGAAAAACACCATCAAGGAATCCAGCACTACGAAATTGTATATGTTTAGAAAAAACAAGCGCATAAAAATAAACATCTTTATCATATCCAACACCAATTTTGTTTTTGTTTGTGTAATTTATTCCCAAGATTTTATAATAGGTTTCACATAAGGACTTTGAACTACATCCAAATTTTCTCATGAAATTGCTTCATTACTCTTCAAGTGTTCTTTGTAATTAAGATCGTCTATATATACTTGAGACTCAATCTAGATAAATTCAACTGTATCCAATGCATCATGTAAATAAACTCTAATATCAACCAGACTTACTTTGATGACATGCACAGTTTCATAAAAAATGGAACTAATGAGATTGTTTAAGATTTCTAATACAGTTTTAATTTCATCCATTTTAATCAATCTTGGGTGTCGAGTTCAACCAAAAATGCACCTGTTTTACAAAGTACTTGAACTACTTAAAACAAAGACAACTTAAAAAATTTCTAGCCAAAACTATCTCACAAGGATTTGAACTTGTGACCTTATAACCTTTAATATACCAAATTAGTTTTTCTAACCACAACACTTTATTTCTCCTTTTATTGAAGTCAAAGTAATACCAACATAAAAAAGGTGTATTCTTCCTTGACCAAATAGTGTGAAACCACAAATACCTTGAACTCTTACTCAACGTGATATTTATTTAAAGGCACACATAAAAAACAAGTGATCTAAATCAGTGAGAGTCGAACCAAGGATTAACCAAATCACGAATCACTGCACAATACAAGACAAAATAAAATGTAGCGAGGAATGGAATTATATTCCTCCTTATCTTTGTCCCTTCAATCGAACACGGTTCACAGTTTGGATTCATCAAAGGGCTAATAAAAAAGTCAAATTCATTATAGGGAAGAGAGTATGCGACGCAGTCAACAGAAACCAACCAACTGAAAGCTAAGTCAACATAATGTAAAGGATAGCATTTACCAACTTTCTTTCCAAAAGTACTTATTTTTGTCCTTTTCTTTCCTTCTTCCACACTCCACTCGTGTCTCACTGTTATTCGCGTTCCATGCCACTAGTTTCTTTTAATTCCTCTTCCTCATAAGAGGGAAATCAATGAACAATTCATATTTTTTTAATCGTTGTAGGGAGGCATCACATAGCACAACATCAAATTCATTACTTTCAGCATTCAAAAAGAAACTCCATTTACAACTAAACCAAACACAAGAGATTGGAAATCATGGATTGATTTCAGTGGGAATAGCAGGATTGAGTTATTACAGTATGCAAATGATGTGTCATTATTTACACAGATGGGTCAAAGGCAAAACAAATATAAGCTAAAGCCAACATTGAAAAGATCCTGAAAACAATAGAATAACTAGAAAAAGGGTACATGTAGCTTTACTTGTGATGGGGACACAGTACCCAAAACCCTAGCTAGATGTTAGTCAACCACACAAGTGACTCCTAATAGTGCATAATCCAGGTCAATAAATGCCATGAGGGGAAAAAGCTTGCACAAAAAATAAGCAAACTATGCTACCTGGTCAAGGACTGAACTTTTGTTATTCAGATCTCTGGGATTTGTGGCCACTATTAGTGAATAGTAGTAATCAAATGTTTCAAAATGAAGAAGAGACCATCTTTTTTTTGAAGATATTTTCTTCACTTTCTTGTACATGAATATGTGAGTAATCTAAACATAACAACATAAATTGAAAACATTCATTATCACCAAGAGCCAATAAAAATAGTCCAACTTACACATTTCCTTACTTTAATGGTAGTTACATGTCCACAAGGTTTTTAGGCCAACAATGTATCCTCTCTTGCTATCCACTTTGGTCGAGTCCAATACTTCTTTAATTAGACATGGTTGTATCCTTAATTGAATGTTGCAGTCTCCTAACCCTTATTGTAGTTACTTGCCTCAAAATCACTTAACAGAGGCACCATTTCTCAATTCTATTACAACATTTCACTCTCACAAACGTTCAAATATATATTATAGTTTCTAAATGGCATCGTCACCAACTCTCAATACCATGGACAGGTTGTAGCAAAAAACTCCAATGTCAAAGAAAAAGGAGAACCCAGGAAGGCAACAAAATTAGTGGCTCAACTCAATCAACAGACAGATAAACTTATGCTCTCATACCACTATAAGACAACACAATTGGAAACCAAATTCAAACATATATTGAATATTGATCTCAAAGAATGATGTACACAATGTACATATAAATACATAAAGAAACTGTTGACATAGTTTTCGGGTCTTCTTGGACTCTAATAACTAATCACCATAACACAAAACTAATCCCAAATATTATCTATCTAACAACACAATGATGCGATTAAAACCATCTTTGTGGAATATAAGGGAAAAAACCTTCTTGACAAGGCATCATCCAAAATAAGTGTGAAATGGTTCCCTTAATTTGTGATACATATTGGACATAATCTCCATTTCCCAGTGGCATTCTCATTTCACCGTGTAGTTTACAATCCCCAATATGATTATAATGCAATGTATAAAAGATAAAACTCTCAGAAACTTTTAAATTAAGTTATTGTTACCTCATTGAAAATGCTTTCCCCTTGCAGCAAGATCCTCTTAGGGCGAGGTATGATGGAATATCGTGTTCTGAAAACAACGTTAAGTGCGAAAGTTGAAGCTAGAGATGTGGAGTAAATGATCTCTTTATTGACTTATGGATATCCATTGAATCACTACCAATATGAACTCATATGCCTTCACGTGATCAACATTTTCTCCACAATGCCCAATGTTTTGCTAGTGGTTAGCACCTTCCAATTACATAAATGTGAGGACATAAACCTATAATTTATAGGAAATCATAACATCAAATAATGTTTCCACAGATCTCATGGATGCAGCTATTGAGGTATCACCCTTCTACTAAAGAAACAATTTGAATTTAGTTGAGGAACTAAACTAGGAATGAACTCAGAACAATGCAAGTATGTTTCATAGATTTTTGTTTGGAAGGTATAGGACGAAAGGCACACAATTTCTCTCACACAAAATAACACGAGTTGTGGCTCTTCTATTCATCACACAAACGTGATTCTGAAATACAACTATCCATACAACTGAGGCTCTTAGCTTTCACATATACTTGATTGGACTTGACTTGATTACAATGAACCCAACATGGGATATTGTAACACCCCTCCCTTGTGTACTACATTATGGTAAACCTAGGCTAAGTTAAAGCTAAGCGTGACATCCTCCCTTTTGTGTTAAATGTTGTAAACTAAGCTGAGGAAAGCTAGGTTTGATACCCTCCTTTGTGGGTTAAACTATTCTACACCTAAGCTAAGGAAAGCTAGGTGATATGTAATATGAAAAGAAAATGTATTATTAAATAAATTAATAAAATAAATCACTTGGAGGGTGGAGCAACAAGAGTGAGGATATTTTTTCCAAATCCCATGAGGAATGGGATAGAGATGAATCTTTCATGACAAGCTTCTATATGGGATTCTAGATAAGCTTGGATGGATTGGATATCCATTGAATGGATGGGAGATAAAGATCCATCAAACATAAAAGATTTGCTAGAGATAAAGGCAAGCTTTTATGTGGAAAAGCATCGTGGGAGATAAAGACGTGCTTTTCTGGATAAGACCTAGGAAAACAGAAAAATCCAAAAAGCGGACACCACTAATTGTAACTAAATCATGAAAGAGGGCATTAAATACCCAGTGCATTGATCAATGGGGACAGTTGATCCTTGGAAAAGATCTTCGGCTCGGGGGGAATCAGAGGTGATTCGTGGCTGGGTGGTGGTGCTCTTCCCTCCAAGTGAGGTTTAGTTGGTGTCATTGCATGGAATGGTTGTATGTCGGTTTCTTACCTTTCTTGTGATTATTTTATTTGGATCAATATTGGATATGTTACCTGTCTTAGCTTATGTGTTGGTTTGATGCTATTTCTACTCGTGATGGATTCCATTCTTATGCGTAATACAAAATAAATCTAATGGAAATCTTCTTTATTTTAGTGAAGGAATTTTTATTGTTTTATAAAGCCTCTAGTTAATATGGTATATGGTAGTAGATGGTTGCGGATTATCATAGTATAATATAGGTAAAAAGATAATCTATGATGGTAAATTTTTATATTACATGTATACCCTATAAGGATTGATTTGCATTCTGTCAATTGCTTAAGAGTAACATTTATGATGGAAATGATGGACTCTTACTATGCATATGTTCTTCATGTATCCTTATGTAGCAGAATGACCTATCAAGTGGATGAAAACACTTCTGAGAAATCTTATTAAAGAGTAGATGTGATGAAAGTGTTGCATGTGATTATCTGAGTTAATTTATAAAGTTTATGCATGCATTATGGTAAGCAGGTTATTGACATAGAGGCATGCAAAGAAACTAGGAAGTAAATTATAGTCTTATTTTTAAAATTCCATACCAAGAGTGTCACAAGGGGCTTGAAGCTTGCGTGCTATGGTTCCTCCCTAATATTATTTTTAAAATCATGGGAAATTGGTGGTTATTGTCTAGGTAGGCCATGGGAGTATATTACAAATGGTATCAGAGCCCAAGTTCAAGCCTTGCAGCCTATGGACTCACGTACCTCCACAATGTTTTGTGGTCAAAGTTAATTATAAAATTCCTATGGAACAATAGCCCCAAAAGTTATATGGAAATTTAAGCATATAAATATTATAATAAATTCTCGTAAACCAAGGGAACCCTTTTATTAAAAAATGAATAGCTCTGTTGTATACAAAGCCAAGATTGGTTAAAATAGGGCTAAGGGGTGTGCTCAAATCGCCTTCTTCTCACATGTCAAGGTCACTAGAGATGCACCATATCCAAAGGAAATAAAATGTTCAAATTTCCTTTTTATTGCTTCTACAACTGGCCAGAGATAGTTGTGCCTTCAAATGGAAGAGGAGGGTTAGTTTTCACACTATTTTCTTTTATATTCCATAACAGAACAACCCCAGAACAACACTATTGAATCGGTCAATACAAGCATGCCATGTTGCATACTTCTAGTTGATTTTATGCTGACTAGTCTAATCCGTCAATACAAGCATGACCACGTCAAAGGGTAGATAATTTGCTTAAGGGACAGCTAAAGGATTTTTGGGCAAGTAAAATATATTCTACTTGTATCTTTATTGCATTAGTCATTACATGCTGTATAGAAAAAAAACAAGAAAAAGACAGAGATAGTGCCGAAAACAATAGAACGTTGGAAATTTGATTGATTTCACCGTAACTAGACCTATCATGGCCGTTGTGTTGTTTCTAGGACATTATCCAAGATAACTCTGCTTACTATCATTGAGCATGATGATGGCACAAGGAGTGGAATTTTGTTTTTTTCCTGATGCTGAAGATAAGGGCTTGTGGGTGCCATGAGTAAATACCTTCCTGTCACAAGATGTGATTCAAAGTACGTTAGCATTGGTGTGTTAAAGCTAGTCGCAATCATTTTCAAAATAGAATTTATGCAACATCATTATCTAGAAAAAATTATATTTTAAAATAACACATGTGAAAATAACAAATCTGTAGATAAGCTATAGAGCACGAGGATGTGGAGTAAATGTTCCTTGTGACTATGTGATGGGTGGAAGGAGGTAAGTGGGATAACGATTATCCTCATCGGTGGATAGACATAGTTTAAAAAATAAAAAATAAAAATTGGAAATAGCGATCCATTGCTTTTCTCTTAGTAATGATGCAAGGCAACTCAAAATAGCAGGCTTTTTGAAATAGTGCAAAATTTTGCTATGACTAGAAAGCTACTGCTTTTGGTAACCGAAATCACGACACGCACACCATTAAGATCATCTGTTATCCCATTACACCATAGGCATGAATCCTTATCAATTCTTTGCATAATACTTTTCTGGGCATGTTATCACCCACACCTTGTTTCTTCAGGCTTACGATAATGCAACAAAAATAAGAAACAACTTTTACCGACTTGATTTTCTCCATCAAGAAAAAAATTAGCATTGTTCCTTTCATGAGATAAGTTGTTGTTTCTTTCATGAGTTACTTATCTGGCGGAGATAGGGGATAAAGATGAAAGGATAAAAGCCTAAGGATAATGTTTATCCCAACATTTCTTGCTTGAACAAAAAAAATGATATCCATAGACAGAGCCCGTTAGAAACAAAATGCAAAAACTCCACTCTATTCTTTCTATCTCTCGTCGGCCAACGAGGCTCAGCCCTAAGAGTTGCAGTGTTTTTAGTTATTATTGTCACTGCCACCATCGTGCATGTTCATCAACAACACCAAAGAGGCTGCTCAAACTCGAAGCAATAGGGCATGCGTGGAAGCATGTAAGAATACAAATTCTAGAACGAGAAATAGGTCCGAAAAACAGAAATAAAGAAGTCATTTGATGCATGTAATGGAGGAGACGAAGCGGTGGCTTCCTCCCTCAGTTTGCGTTCTCAAGTTTTAGGTATGCATTTATGTTACCGACCATAGTATAAAAAGAATGAATGACTAAACATATATTAAATCACACAACTTTAATTATCATAACATGAAAGCCCATGATTTCAAAGCAATGGAACAATGCTAAGTGACATCGTCATGGTGAAACATACCTTGTGTTCCAACTTGCACAATAATAAAAAATTAATATTTTAAAATTACGGAATGTGGTAAATTAAATTGGTCATTAAGAATTTAGTCGTTGACAGTATTTAGTTACAGCGAATTCCAACTATGGTTGACCATTTCAGAACATGACCCAGCTATCGGCTACACCTCTGTGAGGTTCTCTGTGCTGAGGATCGAAGTCGATGCTCTCTAGTCCCTGTAAACAAATTAGGTTGATAATGAAGAAGCTAGGGTAAAATCTCGGGCGAGCTGATGGATACCTCCTCCTTGTGCAGTTTGAAGCGGTGACTTTCAAACAAACTCAATGACTTTTCCTTGTGGATTTTCATATCCCTTTAAGGAAAAATTTAGTCTCTTCCTTGTTTATGACTCGACCTTCATCAACATATTTTCCGATATAGAACATGTAGGCAGAGTCACTAAAATTCACCATTGTTAATTTCTCCACCATTAGCGCACTTTCTTTCTGAGCAAAGGCATTTTTCTACCTGCAATTATAGTTATTTTAGTGGGTTGATTTCAGATTAATATTGTATAGCATACAGTGTTACGCCCACAGTGCAATACAATCCATCAAAGAAAGATCTGTATATATGATAGTTGACCCTACAAAAACTTATTCGTCTTAATAAAAATTTAATGCCTGATTACCTGCACCTCTTTCAATTATTATTTTGTTTGAAGTCACGAATGAAAACTGGTTTTGTATTTACAGAGAGAAAGATCATGTACTTAATGTAAACCTTTGTTGGAAAAGTTGAAACATTGCTAATTATAGCCTTTAAATTATGAAATAGGTATGTGGGTTGCACGTTGTATGGATATGTTACTAGATGTCACCAGCATAGTGGCAAATATGCAGAAATTGATTTTTCAAATCTATAACTATTCACTATGGAAAGAAAGAAAAAAGTGAAATGAAGTTAGTGGAATTAATAAAATTAAATATAACTGTTCACTAGGAAAAGAAATCAAAAAGTCAAATGAAGTGAGTAGAATTAATAAAATTAAATGTACAAATTAAATGCTTTCACTTTGCCAACACTTTTATTTATGTTGTAAAGATGGTGTAAGTAAATTTCTGTGATGCACATAAATTAAAAATGCATACTATATTACAAATTAAAGTTAATGTAATATGCACAAATTATATTTTTGTACATTACTAATACTTAGGTTAGTTAAAAATGCGAGTTTAATTAAATTACAAAACTTATTTTCATGAAATAACATGGAAATTTAAAACTTCCTTAGGTTCACAGTTTCTCAAAACTATGTTAATATATATGTGAATTTTGGTTCATGCATACAATTGCATTTCGTGCAAATAGTAAATTATTGTATGCATTTCGTGCAAATAGTAAGTTATGTGATGATGTGTGGATGGGCTAGGAAAGCGATCATGCTAGTGACAATAAAGTCGTGAACATATCATTTTTCTTTTTTGAAGCATGAGATCAAGTTGAGATAATGGAACTTATGAAGTATAGTTACACAAGTAAGTGTGAAATCTGAAAGGAAAGGGAAAAAAAAAATTAACCGAGATATGGTAAAACATGTAAAATATGTTTTCTAAAAATGTTTGCATTGTGGTTAATTGTGCATAAAGCACGATGAATGAGTTCAATAATTTTTTAATTGTATATTGCAAAATAGATTTGTTGAGATGCGTGCAACATAGATGTGATTTTTTTTTTTTTTAATGGGAAAAGTAGTTTGCATGGGGTTAAGAAAATGACTACTCATTTCAAATTACGTAGAAGAGTTAAATCCATATGTATAATGATTTCTGAGGAAATTTTCTACCTGTAAAATTTGGTTATTTTGTTAGTTTGATTTTTCATGTAATTCTCCAAAATATTTGCTAAAGCATGTGGAGATTGTGGCATCAAAAGTGAAGGAAAAATACATATTCATGCATGATAGAATTTAGATGTACATAAAAGGAAACATGAGAAAATTCGGTATTGTGAATGACGAAGAGATTTAAATAGCGATTGGTACAATGAAGGTATAGATATATGGCTAAACAAAATCATCTAACCCTAGAAAAGAAGAATAGATAAAGAAAATCATGGTTGTATCATTGTTGAATTGTTGTGTAATGATATATATACCCATTCCTTGTCATGGATAGTTTACATGTTATTACAATAGTCTCGTTAAGTAGTCATTGAGATAAACATGTTGGAAAGGAACATGCTTAATATCCATACATTTTAATGAGTTATATGAATTTACAATGCAAGCACATGTGTGTGTAGTATTATAGACTTGTAAGAATATTGTACTATCAAATGGTATAATATAGTTGCATAGTAATGAGTCATAGGAATCTTCCATGTAAGCACTTTCTTAGGAATTCTAGTATTGATAGTCTCTTACATGTTGAAAGAAAGTAAAAACTCATTGCTCAACAATCATAAAGATATTGGTTACCGAAATGCCCATTAAAGGGGAGTATGTTACGTAGAAGGAAAAAGCGTGATTAACCTAATTATTATATTGGTAAAATAGGGTGGAGTTGTTATTGTGTTATGATAGACTGTATGTTGAGCAAGGATTAGTGGGTTGTGATTTGTAGAATCAATGTTATGCTGCTATCAGTGCTTACAAATATGCATAACATGTAGAACTTTGGTTTTTCCCTACATGCAGGGGATTTGAACTATATTGAAGTTATATATTGATAGCATGCATGCTTGGACTGATATATGCCAACAGTACATAGGCAAAGTATGTGTGACTATGTTAAGAGTCATGCTAGACAAAGAAATTGAAGGTTATTAATATTATTGACAGGAAATTTTTTATAACCAAAAATGTTATAGCAGGCAATGTGAAGCAATTACCTTAAAAGTAATGTTAAAATTAATAACAAGTAATGTATATGGGTGGATGATATCATTACTTGAATGGCATACTTACATATGTTGCCTTCATGAATGCAAGAATCACAATTCTCATAAAACTAGACTATGATTATGGTTAGAGATTAAACTATGGTCATCATGCTATAAAAATAATGTATAAATGATCTAATTGCTATAAAATTATTTTACCAAAGTAAAGGATCATGAGAGCATGTTATAATATAAAGACTACATAACTGTACAAATTGTGGTCAAATTAATCCTTTGATTAATGAATCTGCTTACAATGTGACTCATCCTTCGGTTGAAAGAAAGTATGGTTAAAGAGGAAATTTAACTTAAAACCAATTTCTAGGACATATGCATATTTTGAAGGATATGCATAATAGAATCTATAAATATCCTTGAAGGCAAACCATAGTAATTGGTGATGTAGCAAAAAGGGTATGGATCCCTGGGTCAATTAAATTATATTTAAAAATCTATTTAAAATAGATTGATAGCATAATTTGTACCAAGAAATTTTGAGAGGATCTCTTATCAGATTGCATTGATAAGGTGTCTAGGCAACATAAGGAAATGTTGCATGATTCAAACAGAAATCATAAATAAATAACTCGGCTTTGGCAAAGGGTGATTTAATGTTAAGAATGAGCTAACATGTAAATACCCTGAGATCATAAGCACTTATAACTATAAGGAATGTAGGATTGTAAATAGTAAAAATTTTCATGTATACCTACACAGAATTATGCATGGTCAATAGATTGTTGAAGCATAGATAGGGCAACAATAAAACATACAAGGTGTATTAATGATCTCATGAATATTAAACTTCAACAACTATGAGCTAACAATTTTCTTTAGAACATTAAGCAAAAGGTATGATTAAGAGGAAATATGCATGAATCCAATAATATACAACTGATATTGTAACTCCATGACATGTGGAATTGATTTACACAGTATATAGATGAACCATGATAAATGAATGTCGGTATGATAGTAACATGGTGGAAAAATGTGTGGATATGTTTTATGTTATGCAGGTGATACCATGAGGATGGTATTATAGGTTATACCATAGTTGGACTATGTACATCAGTACATAGGGTACCGTATGAATACATATGTTGTAATGTTGAAAAATGAAATGTGTATTGGTGTGTATAACATATCTTGTGTGTAGGTATGTAGTAGTCATTGGATAGATGTCTGGCCAGGTAACCAAACCAAGAGGTTAACTAGAAGAAGGAAAGTAAGTTTGGTATAAGTAACTATGGTTAATCACAGTTTGACGTACATACAATTACGATATATATATATATTATATATAATATATATATATATATTATATATATATATATATAATATATATATATATATATATATATATATATGATGTGAAATAATCTCTTATGACTTTTCAGGCATATTAATGTGGAAAATATGCTAATTGATATATTGTATGCAGAAAGACAGTAAGAAGCAAGTGTTTGACAAGAACACAAAGGCTTGAAAGAATGAAAGTTGAGAACATGCATTCTTCGGATAAAACAAATGATAAGAAATAGCTACTTTAATAATAATAGATTATGATATTTATCATAGTTAAACTTTGCATTAATAAATTCTCACCAATGGTTTCAAAAAAAATGTGTGACAGGTAGCTATGAAAGGAGAGATGCTGGGAGCATTCCTTGAGATCGATGTAGCTATGGAAGAAGAGATGTAGGGAGCACTCCTTGTGGCAGATGTACATCAGAAAAATTGCATCAGATGGTAGAGCGATGAGAGCGGTTGATTAGAAACCAGCCACCTGCGAAGGAGGACACGATGAAGTGATACACTGAGGACGGTGTAAAATTTAGGGGGGGGGGTATGTAACACCGCTCCCTTGTGTACTATATTATGGTAAACCTAATCTAAGTTAAATCTAAGTGGGATATCCTCACTTTTGTTTTAAATGTTGTAAACCTAAGCAGAGGAAAGCTAGGTTTGATACCCTCCTTTGTGGGTTAAACTATTGTACACCTAAGCTGAGGAAAGCTAGGTGATATGTAATATGAAAAGAAAATGTATTATTAAATAAATTAATAAAATAAATGACTTGGAGGGTGGAACATGAAGAGAGAGGAGATTCTTGCCAAATCCCATGAGGAATGGGATAGAGATGAATCTTTCATGATAAGCTTCTAGATGGGATTCTAGATAAGCTTTGATGGATTGGATATCCATCGAATGGATGGAAGATAAAGATCCATCAGACATAAAGCTTTGCGGGAGATAAAGGCAAGCTTTTATGTGGAAAAGCGTCTTGGGAGATAAATATGAGCTTTTCCAGATAAGACCTAGGAAAACAAAAAAATGCATAAAGCGGAACGAGCTAATGGTAACTAAATCATGAAAGAGGGTATGAAATACCTAGTGCATTGATTAATGGAGAACAACTGATCCTTGGCAAGATCTTCGGCTCAGGGGGAATCCAAGGTGATTCATGGCTGGGCGGTGGTGCTCCTCCCTCCAAGTGAGGTTTAGTTGGTGTCGTTGCATGGAATGGTTGTATGTTGGTTTCTTACCTTTTTGTGATTATTTTATTTGGATCAATATTGGATACGTTAGCTATCTTAACTTATGTATTGGTTTGATGTTATTTCTACTCATGTGATGGATTCCATTCTTCTTCATATGAATGAGTAGGATACCAAATAAACCTAATGGAAATCTTCTTTATGTTAGTGAAGGAATTTTGACTGTTTTATAAAGTCTCTGGCTAATATGGAAGATGGTAGTAGATGGTTGCAGATTATCATAATATAATGGAGGTTACAGGATAATCTATGATGGTAAAGTTTTCTATTCCATGTATACCCTATAAGGATTGATTTGCATTCTGTCAATTGCTTAAGAGTAACCTTTATGATGGAAATGATGATCTTACTATGGATATGTTCTTCATGCATCCTTATGTAGCAGAATGACCTATCAAGTCGATGAAAACACTTTTGAGCAATCCACTTTTGAGCAATTTGATTAAAGAGTAGATATGATGAAAGTGTTGCATTTGATTATCTGAGTTAATTTATAACATTTATCCATGCATTATGGTAAGCAAGTTATTGGCATAGACGCATGCAGAGCAACTAGGAAGTAAATTCTAACCTTATATTTAAAAGTCGATACCATGAGTGTCACAAGGGGCTTGAAGCTTGCGTGCTATGGTTCCTCCTGATATTATTTTTTAAATCATGGGGAATTAGGGGTTATTTTCTAGGTAGGCCATGGGGCTATGTTACAGGTATTTATATTTTTTAGCTAGCAATTCACTCAAAATAACTTCAATATGCAAAAACAGACTATATTTGACTTTTCCCAAAATAAGATTGAACTGTAACTACCTCACACTTCAATCGGTTAACTCACACTCTAAATCTCGACTACACTTAACTCAGCTTGTCTCTTGGTGCATCACTCTACTTCGATCTTGCTAGATCTTCACGTGGGAGTAATTACTATTTCGAAGGTTGTGGCCTGTTTGGTCTGTTGGTGCTAAAAGTCATGAGAAACTTTATCGGTGATATGGGAAAGATGGTACCAAGTGTGAAATAAGAGATTCAAATTTGTTTCAATTAAATGTTAAAACAAATATTATTTTTTCTGTTATAATAAGATATACTTTATTTACTTTAAAAAATATTAATAATATAGTGATCAACTGGCAAATTGATTGCTAAAGTCTTGCTTAGATAAGGAATAATTACTATAAATCAAAATATCTCTCTAAATTATATTGCTAGATTTATGAGAAAATGTTATTTTCCTTATTAATTAAGTTGTGACAATAATTTATATCTAAATACAATAAACCAAGCATCAAACAAAACTAACTAGAAGTGAACAAATTAATGAATATAAATGTCTCTCTAAAAAACTATCAAGTACAACTTCTTTGTTTAATAACATTCAACCATTCATCTGTTACTAAGAAATAATTTTCTTCCAATTGTTTGCTTCATTATCCTAACTAACATTCACTTAATAAAATTTCTAGGAAAAAATAAAACACAATATTCTATACCTACCCAATTCCTTTCATTATCTATATAATCCAATTAGCTTTCCATATATCATGACACTTTTTCAATCTTTTCTTCCTATTCTCGCAATGTCACAACCCTCATATTGTTCTTTTAAGTCTTGCTTAAATACACAACCCTCATATTGTTCTTTTAAGTCTTGCTTAAATAGTAATAATATAATATAATATAAAAAATAATCCTATAGTATCTTAAAATTATAATAAATTAAAAAAGATGGTTGGAAGTTGAATGAATCTAGGAGGCTATGCAATATCAAGTATAACTGTATCCTCTCCCAACATGAGCTGAGAATAAGTATTCAGATACTTGGTAACCACTATGAGCAGCTAGGATGTTGTTTATAATACAGGCTCCTGAGCTTATAAGTGAAGTATGGTAGAAGTTGTCGTGTGCTTTTCCTTGAGCGTTATGGTAAGAACTAAAATTGTCCTATTTTTAAGTCTAATTCTCTTTTAGACTGCTATATGCTAGTAAATTTTAATATATATATAATTAATTAATTAATTAATTAATTAATTGGTAATGCCAATATGTTTCTTCTATTTGGTGTGGCATGTGTTGAAGGCTGCACACGCAACTGTATTATCCTAAACACAAAGCAAGACAGGGTAAGATGAAATTTGAACCTGTTACGAACACAGCTACACGAAAGCCTTAGCAGTGAGCTAGCCAACAAGCCTCCCCCTTAAAGTTAATAAAAATATATTCTTTCATTTTTACACCAGGACCACCATTTTTTTTAAATATACTCTTTTCATTTTTACAAAAGGACGACCCTTTTTTAATGGGAGCCAACGTTTACTGATGTGATTATATGTTATTTGTCAAATGGTCGTTTGTACTGATGTGATTATATGTTATTTGTCAAAGGGTTGTTTCAGACTTTAGCGATATAGAGAGACAAATACTTTCGCCGTCTGAAAACATAAATCCAATGTAAAAGGTGACGAGGGAGGAATACTTTTGCCGATTGCTCTAAAAACACAAATCCAATGTAGTAGGTGACAAATGGGATAATAAAGAATATTTGACAAAATGTAAAGTACTCGACTCAGTTAACCACGGTAATCACTTTACAATGTCCAGCCATTATTGGGAGGGTTTGGTAGGGCTTTACCACCATTTAGTTGTACCATATGAGATATCCATTGCATGCTCTCTCAAATCTTTCCTTTCCATAACCGTAGGCAGGTGTGTATTCTTGGTCGCAGGTGTGTATCCTTGGTCGTTATATTCTGGTTATATATGTTATTTCTGGGCCATCTCATTGTTTCTCGGAGTCTTGATCAATATTAGTATGGTTGTATTCAGGTTGTGTAATTCTACGTCTACGTGTGTTTGCCCCTTGTAAACACACGCCGTCCCAATCCCTCCAAACAGATTTCTTCAAACTCATTTATCTTTGTGGCGAATGCGTTAGGTCCCCTCAATAACTCTTCTAATCCAAAATCAGTTAAACAGTCGGATTGCGAGGAGAGAAAATTGCAGTAAGGAGATGATAGATGGTTTGGAATCCACAAATTCTCGGGTAAAGTACCTACATGTCTTTCAAAACAATTTGCTCGCGGGGATCTCTCATCCTGAACTCGACATAGGACAAGTAGAGTTTCCAGCTTCTTTTCACTCAACGTGATTAACATCTTCCAAAGGCAGTGGGGTCTAAGTTGATTGAATCATTCACAAGTAGGTCGGGCCATGACTTGGAGAAATTAACAGTTTCTTTAAAATTACACTGTTTAAAGGGTTGAGCTGAGCTACAATTAGAATGCCGATAATCGTTGCAATGGTTTTGTCTTACTATTCCAAAGAGTTTCACTCCCATCATTGTTTTCACAACGGAAATTTTGAAGACATGATGTTGTAGGGAAGGATATTTTGACCACGTCCTGAGATTTTGCTTAATCGTATTAGTTTGAGACTCATTCACTCATAATAGCTTCTTGCTCAAATGAGTGTTCTAGTTCTTGATTTCGTTGTCAGTTAGCCCAGGGAGTTGTCTAGCTATCAGCGACCATATGCAATTTTTTATAGAGACATTCTTCCCGTCTATTCAAGTAGAGAGTAAAGCAGGTTTCGATAGCACCTTCGCCGAGCTTTGTCTACGTTAAAATCATATTTCCATTAACAGGTTCCCCGTTTCCCTTGCATTACCACATTTCAATTATTTCAAAAAATTTCCTAGGCCTACTAGTCAGTTTGAAATCAGAGACGCGCCATTGCAACTTTCAATTATTTCAAAATTTTCAACTGCCATTGCTCAGTTTGAAATAAAAAACGCACAATTCTCACTTTCAAATTTGACAGGAAGAGGTGCCATTGAATAGTTTGAAATCCTAAATGATGTGATGGCATTGAATACCGACGTCTCATCCACACATTAAATAATCTGCACAATCCTAAATGATGATATGACATTGAATAATGGTGCTTGCCGGAGGTAGAGTGACCGAGTTGCCGGAAATTCTATGGATATGTATGGCTCTCATGGATATGTAGCACCGTGTAACCTGCCTTCCGATGGATGCGTGAGTGTACCATAACATGTATTTCGAGCTTATTAAATAGGGTTGGAAATATTGGTAGCCATTTTTAAGAAATTTGCAATAATGAGTTGAATTTAACATTCAATCAAATTAGATATAAATAAATTAAATTATTTTTAAAAATTAATAAATTTTAATATACAATGTTAAATTATATAAATTTTACAATTTTTTTGGTCAAACACAGATAATATGGGTTTGACCAAAAAACAAATACAATATCCACTACATGAGGTAAAAATAATAAGGAAAATATAACTGGAAAGACCAAACTATCCCATCTTTTTCACTTGGAAGAATAAAGTAGTGAACAGATTGAGGGTTACTATAGGATTCAAAGAATAGAGAGACGGAGATTGTGGTTTTCACAAGGATGACAATGTTCCACCTTTGGCCCAAAAATGTAGAAAAGAGGAGAAGATTCACCACTACCTTATGGGAAGAAAGGTGGAGATGAAATTGCACCAACAAATGAACAAGCATGGACCCTTTAGCAAGAAGGAAAAAATGAAAGCTCAATTATCAAGTTTTTTTTTTTTTTTATGTATCATTGTAAGCCTAGTTGAGAGTGAGACCAACAGGGATGTTATTCATGTTATGCTTTGAAACATTTCTCCATTAAGGGGGCAACTTGGAATGATGGAGAAATATAGGGTGTTCAAGATTGGTTGTTAGTTGATATTGTGGGTCATATTTAGTTCTTGGATCTTATTTATGAGGAAGTTGTTCTAACTCCTCAACAAATCCATAATCCTATTTATGTATGAATATTCTGATTGATTGAATAGAAGTGTTTTGTGCAAGTACTCTTTAGGTTGATCTAATTGCTCATTTCCTCCTTATTCTGTCTCTCCTAAATTTTAGTACTATTAGATATCACAATAATATCACATTAATAGGGAGATGACCTATTATCTCTAGGCATATAAAATAATTTCTTATTTTATGTCTAATTTATCATCATATTAATTCATAAATTATGGTTTCCACCACGTGGGGCCAAGGCATATCATTTTCATTATTTAATTCCAATTTTGAAAATATAATCACTTTCATCTAATATGTGATTTATACTTTGTCAGTGACTTAGGATGATGTTGCTACTCTTTAAGTCCATTCAATGTTACAAGAATATAATATGATGAAACATAATTACAAAAATTTGTATTGAATAATCATGAGGGCAATGCATTCAAATTATTAAACATTTGTGTGCATTAGGCATATAGGATAAAATATATGAAAGAAACATTCCTAAATAACAAAAGAATGACCTATCACAAAAATAATGCATATTATGATGTTCATTCCTATGTATAGGATGCAGCATCATGCATAGCTTTTAAAACCTTAAAAGCATACCATGTTAGGTGTAACTAACTTATATCTATTTTTGTGAATACCATGTTCAAATAACCTTCTAACATTCATTAATTATCAATTACAGTTCTTGATATTTTCATTATTGGTCACATAAGGTTCTAATTATACCACATATATGCACAATTGATTCATGTTTTCATGAAATATATATAACTTTTGGTTCATTTGATATTATCGTGTTTGAGGCACTAAATTTTCACCATATCTCATAATTACATAATTCAAATCATAGTAAAAATATTCATATATATATATATATATAATATATATATATATATATATATATATCGTAATAATTAATTACATTTTTTCTCTCTCTAACAACTAGTATCTTAGTGTAATTTATAAATTTACATTCTTTAAAATCAAGATTGTAAGGAAAACTAGTGAAAATATTTCTATGTTATCAAACCTTTCAAAAAAACCATTACAGAGAGAAAAGGGAAAAACTATTATAAAGAAAATTTCTCATTGCTTATTTCCTACCCATGGAATGGTGGTAATTAATAAAGAGCTCAAATGGACAAATCACCCATATGAATTCACCCAATACTAAAAGATATTTCATATTTACATTTAAAACAATCAATTATAAAGAGAAATCTAAATTATTTCACATTTTCCTTTGAAACAATCAATTATAAAGAGAAATCTTAATTTAAAGAAAATCAAAAATAAACTAATCAAATCAAACACCGCTCATACTAGAAAGTTTAATCACGTATGGGCTAAGTTGTCGGGCAACAGCACAAATACGTTATTTGTCAAGCTGTTGTTTTGAATATGATTTTTTATTCTATTAATTTTCTTTACGATGGAAAAATCAAACCTTCAATATGAAGTATGCCATCAATAATCAATATTCAAAGAGATAGGCGTTCTTTGGGCATTAAAATAAGCACTTACAAGAGATAGGCGTTCAATATTCAAAGAGAGGCGTTCATATAGACAGATAAGCACTTTTTTCCGGAGACTGCGCGAAAATAAATCCGAAGTAAAAGTTGACACTCTAGACAATAAAGAATATTTAAATCCAAAGTAAAAGTGGACACTCTAGACAATAAAGAATAGTTGAACCAGTGTAATGTATTTGACTCCACTAATCACAACAATCACATTACAATCTTCTGTCGATGATTTGGACAATCACATTACAATCTGCTGCCGATGATTTGCAAGGCATGTTAGTACTTTCTCACCATGTGGCTGGTCCAGATGGGTTATATTTTATTTCTTCTCCATGTCGTTTTTTTCCCGGTGTGTAGATCAGTTCTAGTATTGTTGTATTCAAATTTTAGGCAGTGTAATTCTAGGTCTGGGAATTTCTGCCTTTCAACAACTGGATTGAAGGATTGCATTAGTTTCGTTAAACTGGACACGAACCTCCACCGGAAGACCGGTAGTTTTTACACTGAGATGGCCCCGATGGAGGTACGGGACCCCTTGGCAGTGATTCAAGCAACCCATTATTCTTCATCTCAATATTATTATTATTTTCCGCTTGTTCTCCTTGAAATATGAATTTGAATTTCAGCGGCATGCAAGCCGAACCTTCGCTAACCATCGTGACCACCATAATCAGAGTAATCAATATTACCACTCGTGTTGCCATTCTCATTTCCATCTCTCCTTCAACCTATACAACTCTTCTTTTGGCAGGCAGTCCCGCAATAAGCGATTGAATGAACCAAAATTAATATCAGAAGAATGTTAACGATAATATGAGTGTATCGTAATGCTTACATGCAAATATATAGGGAGTAGTCACGCGGACAGGTGGGCAGCTGAGAAGAGAGTAAACGTGGAAGACTTTCCTATAATATGACGTTTGGCTATTCGTTTGACTTATTCAATTGAATGGAGTGCACTCACAAAGCCGTCGTAAATGAATCCTGTTCCGTTAACCTAAGTCTTCTCTACACCTCGCGCTGTTAAATTTTGACTTTGAAATTCCGTTCAGTAAGAAACTTTTGACTCTCATCGTTTCGACACGCTTCGCTAATCTTGGAGGTCAATTATTTAAAGTCCGACTCCAAGGAACAATTCAAAACACGTTTCGATCATCCATATATTTATTTCTCAAAACAAAAAATTGACTACCTTTCATTAATCAATCCTCGATATATTTATAGTTTAAAAAAACTAATATTTCTAATAACAAAATGAACTATCAATGAATGTTCAGGATAAATAATTTAAAAAACTAATATTTCTAAAAACGAAATGAATTATCAATGAATGTTTAGGATAGATTTATTTGAAGGAGGGGGCAATAGGTTCTGGTTTGTTTTCTAAACCAAACTGTTTATAATTTTATTTATCTAAACAAAGTTATTATATATAAAAGGCTACTTATTTCAAATATGTCTACATTTTTTATTGAATTATAAGAAGCGAGTTACTATATATTTTGATGTGTGAGAGTTATGATTAGTTTCAATATAAACCGGAAGATTATTAATTTATAAAAAATAATAATATCATTTTTTATTTATAAAATTTATACTAATTTTATAAAGTAAAGGTTTAATCTATGATTTGTTATATTTTTTATTTTATTTTTGATAAAAAAAATATTAAAGATTCTTAAAAATTAAAAGTTTAAGTTGTTTAATTTGTAAAGTTATAATGTGTCAAGGGTTTTTCAATGTGTTGAATATATTTATGTATTTGAAAATACATTTTAAACGAATACTTTTAGATGTTGTACATTCACTACCCATTTTATATATATAAACAAAATTGAAAGAAAATTTGTCAAATCTGACATCAGTAATAATATTATAATTTATTTAATTGTGTTATTTCAATTAATTAACTACTTAATTTTCAATACTTTTGTACATAAATTCTATATAAAAAAATCTTCTTTTTTTTGTTGTGGTTCACGGACACTCTGGCCAACAGGTGGCCACTACGTCGAGAATCTAGCCCTGCGGCCCACTAGCAAGGCCTAACCCCAAGGGCTTTGAGTACAATAGACTCTATGACCTCCCGAATTTGTATAAAAAGATCATATGAACATAAAAAAATATAGTATCACAATTATATAATGTAATATTATTACAATACTATTTAAATGTAAGACTATTACAATACTATTTAAATTATTCTTATTATAGAAAACAATGTATTCCAAATTAGTTAGATAAAATTGAAATAAAATTTATTAATAAACTATACTCTAAAATAAAAAATCATTATTACCTTGTTTTTCACTATTTCTACTTGCTAAAACTAATATCATGCAATGCTAAGAAGCAACAATACATATAATTAATATTATGCAATGCTAATACTAAAACCGAGATAAATCCAATCTTTTCAATTTTTGAAAATACTACACACTATCATTAATAAAGATAAAAGTAGCACAATCAATATATATTTTCTATTAATCCGTGAATAAGGAAAAATACACACATATTTATACAATCAATAGTCTCAAGATAGGAATTCTATCTTGGACGTACACTAGTGTGGTTGAGAGATTCTCTCAACCACACACTAAACTAGGAGA
>APFE031559229.1:0-10812 GCA_000404065.3 Pinus taeda
TCCATTCATCTCTAATGGCTTTTAATAGAAGGGATTTCAAGGTTTCATCATCTAAGTTACTCATTTTTTCTCTTTTCAGGTTATATTGAAATCTTTCGAGTAAATCCTCCAAGTTTTCATCTTCCTTTTGCACCATCTTTAATACCTCATCCTTGTGATTGGTGGGCATACAATAGTCCAGGTACCTATCCAAAAATGTTTGTTTCATATCATTCCAAGTACTAATGGATTGAGTAAGTATTCCCATGAACCATTTCAAGGCTGCCCCTTTCAATGTTGAAGGAAACTATTTGAGTTTTTGAGAGTCTTCCAGATAATCATAAGTTCGACACACGACCTCAAACTAAAATAGAAATGTTTCAGGGTCCTCATTTCTTAATCCATGGAAGTTTAGGAGGACAGATGGCGAGATGTTTTTCATTGTGGCTTGGGAGTCATCATCGACTATAGGAAATCCGAATGAGTTGTCTCCATCCCTATTTCCTCCAATGTTACCTCTACCTCCTCTATTATTTTCTCCTCCTCCTCTACCTCTACCTCTACCAAATCCGGTTTCTCCTTTTTCTGTCATGGTAGTTTCCTCAGAGACTTCAGAGTTCTCTGGTTCCTCTACCAAGGGTGAATGAGGAGGAATTTCTCATTCTTCCTCAGGTGATTCTACTTCTTCAATTACAATTTGTCTCCCTGTAGAAGGAAGGAAAGGATCTCTTCCTAATTCAGATTCAATAGATGGTGTGGGGGAGTCAACTACTGCCTCTTGAATTCCAGGAATCCTAGGGCTAGGAGTGTGAGTTGGAGATGATGGAGGTTTCTCTTGCCTATTCCTTGAAGTAGATGGAGTTGTAAAAATCGAACTCTTGGCTCTAGCTAAAAACCTTTCCCCTAGAATCTCTTGCTCTATGCATGTCTATTTTTTATTCTTCAAGTCAGGTTAATAAATCTTTCTTGATCTTCCAGATCACTTCTAGGTTGCAAGAAAGAGGGCATATCAAAAACTATTAAACCAATAACTTTCTTTTCGATCCGTGCCAGAATCACACTTAGGTTGCAAGAGGAGAGCATACTTTGAGAGGTTATCAATTTTCCTTTCTTGAAATTTTCTTGTTTTTATATATATATATTTTTTAGAAATTGGCTATCTAATTTCACTTCCCCGGCAACGACGCCAAAATGTTTGGTCAATTTAGTGTGATCTAAATTTCTATTTATAATGTCAACCCGGGGTTCGTAAACTAACGAAGTGAGGTGTACTATATGTACTTAGATAACCATTTCCTTAGGATTTTGTTGTTTTAAGCTTTTTAGTTTGTTTTTGGATTTTATTTTTCTTTAATGTGTGATGATGAAAGTGAAGTGTGAGGTGTGTGGAGTGTAGATGGTTATGGTTTCTAAACTTGAAAAATGCTTAAAAGAAAACTTTACAATAACTAAAATGAAATCAATTCTTAAGAGAAAACAAAATGCATCAAAAAGCGAACTAATGACAATGGCCCAGTATCCTTGCTGCTGAAAATGAAAAGAAAGCAAAAACTTGGAAAACAACTCAAACTTAAAGCAAAGCAGCTAATTCACACTACTTTAACTTTTCATATCCTTTACCCTTCGGCTCAATCTACCTGGTGGGAAGTAATCATAAACAAGTTAAGTAATATGATATTTAACTGTTCAAGAAAGTAAATTGCATAAAAGAAACTAATCACACTACTTGAATTCTTCAAATCCTTTACCCCTCAGCTCAATCTACCTTGGGGGAGTAATCATGAACATACCAAGCAATATGATAACCAAATGTAAATTGCAGAAAAGAAATTAATCACACTACTTAAACTCTTTTAGTCCTTTACCATTCAGCTCATTCTACTTTATGGAAAGCAACCATGAGTAAGTAATATGAAAACTAAATCACACTACAGTTAGTAATATTCTGATTTCCTGCTGATATAGTCATTTGACCACAGAAAGAAATCATAAATTGTTAAGCAATATGATATCTAACTAGCAGAAAAAAAAAGAAATAAGCAAATAACAACTTGAAAAGGACAATGCTGAATGTAAACTCCAGAAAATAAAAGTTAGCAGGAAGGACAAGATGATCTCATATGCCAAAAGTTATTAAAAAGATGAAAAATTGCCCGGGCTGCCTAAGAGAACTTGCAAAAAGCACTGATCAGTTTACAGCTCTAAGAAAACAAAGGTAAAGATATGAACAACAAAAGCATAAAACATATTATGTAGAAACTAATGATAAAACAAAAACATAGTGAATCTAAACAAACACTTTACAAGGCTTCAGCGTGCAGGGGCCCTCTGCCACTTCAGCCAATCAAATAATCACACGGCTATCTTCAGAAAAGTCTTATCATGTATTTAAATCAACAGCATATAAAACAGCGGGGTGATAAGATAACCAGCAGCGCGGAAATTACATAAACAGTTCCAAATTCACATGTATCAGAAGTCTCTTTACAGCGTTCAACAACGCATTATTTATAATGCAAAATACTACAGCTAACTAAACAACTACTGCACTATTAACTGCGTTGCCATAGACACGTAGATCTATTCAGCCGAGATCTAGTGTAACTGTCGTTATGCTTCTTAAATCTTCGGAGTGGTTGGCTGTTAGATTCATAGTTCAGGAATGATCTCCAGGTGTGCTGGTGCCTTCGTGTGCTGAGAACTAGGCCACGTATTATTCACGTGCCCAAAACAGTGACGTGCCATCGCTGAACTCTTTGGTTGGCCTCGTCTTTGACTTTGGTTGACTGCGGCCTCTAATGGATGATTTGGCCGATTCGAAGGGACACGATCCATGTACATGCCATATGGAGCTTGCCCATGTATCTCGTTCCTTCAGAGGACACCTGGAGCACAAATTTTAACAAAATAGTTGCGAAATCTTGTGCTGGATGTGGAAACCTGTGCTGGCTGCGGAAATTGACAAGTTTCCGCAGCTGCATGAACAAAAAAACTAAACCAAACAACAGACATCAGTATAGTCAGAAAACCATATAAACAGTCCTTTTTAGATTATAATGCAATGATTTAACCACTGGATGAATGAAGTGAGTGGAGAATGAGGGTTAAGAGGGTGTATAGGAAGGTGCAAGGTTGAGGCTCAACAATGAATTTGCATGCCCCCAAACTAATGACTCAATTGGAGGTACATTTCCCCCATGCTTCATTTCATTCACCTAAGTAGACTACTGGTTAGTAACAGGTGGATGGAATGAAGGTTCACTCACAAGATCAAGTGAAAGACTAGACTAGGAATTTAGAGATCTAAACAAAGACTCGAATTTAAAGGGGATCTATTTCATTTTTTAACGAGCTTGACACAGGAAAAGAACTGTGCTCATGACACCTTGTTTCATTTTTTACCAAGCTTGACACAAGTAAAGGAACCATGCTCATAGGGATATATTTCCTTTTTTAACGAGGTTCACATAGTAAAAGAACTATCGTCATGGGGACTTAATTCATTTTTTAACGAGGTTGACATAGTAAAAGAACTATCCTTATGGGAATCTATTTCATTTTTTAACGAGGTTAACAAAGTAAAAGAACTATCCTCATGGGAACCTTCATTACAACCTATAAGAGGTCATATCTTCCATGAGGGTCTCACCAGAGGGGAGAACAATGCTCTGAAAGGAAAAGATGCAAGGGACCTGATGGAAAGATCAGGCTTCAATGCCTCCAGTACATGGTGCACTATATCACTAACTAGATCATGAGTAGACATGGGAGCAAAATAGGTGGCCACATAAATAACCTGTGGTGGGGATGATTCTACTTGCATAGATGGAACATTTAGGGAAGATGGTTGATCGAGAGTCAAATTAAGACCAATGAACAAAAGCTAATTATTGGCCACAATTATTCCTTCGTGCAAGAAACATATGACACAAAAGAGAGAAGAGACAAGAGCTCCCATGAAATAAACATAGTGACGACCGAGAGTAAATTAAAATCCAAAGGGCCTTGAACAACCATCATGTTGAGATAGACAATTTTTCCTCCCAAAGTAATAGGCAACTTAGGAAGGATCCCTAACAGTTGACTGGTTCCTCTATTAAAAGCTAAATGATTCTGGGTAATGGGCACAAGCTATGGAGAACCTAAAGCTTTCCAAGTAGTTGAGGACAAAATACTAACAGATGCACCTTCATCTATGACTGTGCCAAGGATGAGTATATTATAAGCATATATTGTGATCTGAAAAGGCACATAAGAAGCAAGTTGATATCTTGCCAGTTGACTCCATCAAAGAAAGTGTCTAAACTACTTGGAGAGGGTGTCATCAGAATGTGAGAATTTACCCCTTGCATTATAAGAACATGAGGATCACCCCCTTGGATCATAGGAATAGGAGGATCGTTCCCCTGTATCATGGGAATAGGAGGATTGCCCCCTAATTCTTTGGAATCTGAAGAAACCAGAAGAACCTGAGCAATATGAACTTCACTCTCTACAGGATGGATATGATCAAATGAAAGGGGAATTGGGTCAACCATTTTATCAACCAATGGTTGGTTGGGAACAGACTCATGAGATTCAATTTCAGAGAGAGTGGGATTGACCGAAGATGAACCTTGATCAACTAGTGGAGGGTCAAAGGAAGGATTTTGATAACCAGTCAGAAGATTAGGCTGGGAAGTTGTAAGGTTATCCAACACTTTCGAGGCTTAGTCCATACAAGGACAAAGGTGAATAGGATGATTCCCTTCACATAACCTACAGGCAAATTTAACTTTTCCCTTTTTCCCATGGGTTTCACTATCACTAGTTGATTATTTATCATCAACATGATCTGCAGAGGCTGATGAAAAAGGTCGATGTGAACTTGTGGACCACACTTATAATATCTTGGGAATACCAGGATATTCTCGAAGAAGGTGGTCACCCTTACAAAGATTGCAAGGGAATTTCACTTTATGAGGTTGATTGGAAGGTTTCTCAATATCAATTGCATCAGTAGCAATGAATGCTTGGTTGGAATTTTGTTTATTTTTCTTCTTCTTTTAATTCCTTTTCTTCTTCTTCTTGTCCACCTGGTTACTAGCTTGTAGGCTTTCACTAGATGAAGAGGAAGAAGACCGAACAAGCGAATAAGGTAAAGGGTCAAATTTTAAATCAATTGGAGGCTGATACTGCTCACGTGGAGGAGAGCCTAGTTGAGGAGCAGTTTGGACATTCGAAGCCATAGGGGTTGAAAATAACCAAACTGGAAAACCAATGGTAAACCCAGGAAGGGACAATGTTTCCATATGGGGAGCACCAATATTTCCAAAAAAATAAAAGGACTAGGATTCCCATTATAGGGGTTTCCTTGGTTGGTAGACTTATGACTTGTTGCCATTAGTCTCAACTTAAGATCTACTAAGGATTATTTTCGCAGGAAGGATATTATTTTGTGGTCGATTAATTTTAGAAATTAACAACAAATAAACCAAAAAAGGGGTCACTAGGCAAAAGGGTTTCCCAAGTATCTGTGAACCACTATATACACCTTGGAAGAACCAAGGACTTAATGTATGATGACCAATCTCCCCGAATGTTGTGTTTGGTGTATCATGTCTACAAGGCGACTGACTCGGTTACATGTGGGTAAAGGATAACGATCTAGTGGGGTCTCCCAATATATACCTGACAGTATGGGGAGCACAAGTATGTGTTAGTGATCTCTAATGCGTAACCGTTCGATGAGAGCGTTCCCATATACTTGCCGAAATTACTGGAGAACAATCCTATATACTTCCGTACGTGGAACGAGATATCACTCCCGAGATACAATGCTGGTAGATAATGACAACTGTTAGGTTTATAGATGTCGAAACACGTCTTTAGCCTAGACTTCTAAATGTTTTCGTTAAGTTCCAAATGCTCCTTAGGTTAATTGAGTAATTTTTGACGTTTATCTTGAATTATGTTTCAATTTTTGGATCAATACGATGTTGCTTGAATCCCTAATATGCAACTATGTGAGAAAAGAAAAACTTTCCACTTTGATGAAATCTAGACTAATCACAAGAATAAATTTCAATCAATAATGCATCAAACAAAATGCATCAGACAACATTCCTTCCACTAAATTTCACTTTCGCTTTCCAAATTTAATGCTCAAATATAAAAATGATCTTCACTTTTCACAATCCTAAATGCAACTTTTCCGAAAGAAAAATGATCTTCACTTTTACTACGATGCACTTATATAAATGATATTTTTTCTTTGATTTTTGAATGATCTAATGCAACTAAAGCATCAATTAACGCAAGATGAAAACTTGATTCAAATTCTCTAATGAAACTAATGCATCAACTAAAGCAACACCAAATCCAATTCAAAAGCACCTAAATGAAAATGACTTTCAGTTTTTCCTTTTGAAAAAATAAACGATGCACTCCTTTGAGCTTGAAAATAAAACAACATAATCTATTCTTGATTAGAAAAAGTATGATTTCCAAATGCAAAGGAACTAATGCGAATTGAAAATAAACTTTGTGAAAGACAAGCTAAAGCAAATGCAAACTGATGTTTTCAATGATTTCCATAGAAAACGAGACTCAATCAATCAACAAACCAGTATCTCAATGACACAACAAGCAGTAAGTGGTGATCCATTAACCTATAAACCCCATAATTCAATCAAATCCTCACTTCAATCACTTAAAAAGTAAAGAGACTAATTTTCTAATTAAAAAATACAATCAGGCAAAAACACTGGCAAATCCAGACTTAGAGGACAAAGAAAGACCTTTAGAGGCTAGCACACACTGGGTCGTAGGGTAGAAACCCTTATTTTTCTCAAATTTCTAGGATCAATGCAAATGTCATAGCCAAAAATGTGCTAAAAGTGGCTTCAATGCGACTGTTTCGAGTAAAAACATGCTGAGTGAGAAAGTTGGGAAAAAATAAAAAGAATTTCAACAAATATTCCATACCTAACACTCTAAAGCAGTGATCATTCAATGTGCAGACCTATATAGACCCAGACTAACTGATAATTCAATGGTTGGTCAAACTGATCAAAAGCTTAAATCAAGAAAAGAGATTGAAGAGGCTATAGCTTCACCACTAGAGTCACCATTTGTTGTGAAGATAAATACCCCCTATGGACATAGACAATCTCTCTAGCCCAATGAGTGGGTCTAGCAACAAACTGAACAAACTAATGCAAACTTTCCTAGCTTATGTTTAAAAATGTAGATAGAGAGAGAAACCTACCTCGCTCTAATGCTAATTGCTCAATCCTTTGGTAGTGGCTTTGATTTGTAGGCTTCCAGGCTCACTCCTTGCTTGTTCTTTACACTCGAGTAACTGTAAGAGAGATCAAAGGACAATACAAGATACGAGAGCATACATAGTATATATCAAACATAAACTACTTGATAGATCAAGAAGTATTAAGCTAAATACATAAATATTTAAACATTTATGGAAAGTGAACATTATATGTATATATTAATGAATAAAAAAGGGAAGCATACAACCATTGCCTTGATGTTGGAGACCTCCTTTTGGTGGATGTCCAATTCCAATCGAAGACTCTTCAAGCACTCCTTCTCCAACTTAGATGGATAACATTTAGGCATAATCTCAGCATACGAATGCAGGCAATTAATGACCAACAATTTGGGGGTGGAAGGGATTTGATTTATAGGAAGGGAGAGGGAGTTAGGGATCCACAAAAGAGGGAGGAAGATCCACATCTCAAGGGGAAGGCCCTTAAAGTTAGGATAAAGATCTCCAAATGGGATAGCTCAACCATATCTCTTCACAACAACATCCAACTCATTGTTTCTCAAAGTTTCCAGCAAACAAAGCTTTTCCTCCATTTTGAGAAAACCTGCCAAAAGAGGTTCAGTGTGGGTTTTCGTATCAAAACTTGTCCTAGCAGCTTTAGGTCAAAGAACTGTAGCCTTCCATCAGCATAGGCAGGCAGTGGAGAAAAGAGCGTTGGTCATGAAATTTAGGGTTTTGGTCAACATTCTCTAGAATTGACTTAGGGAAAGTTTCCTTCAATTCTTTGGGGATGTTTCAGTATGTGTTTCATGATGAATACAATTCACAGTTGTCAACATTTTGGCACTTCGGGATGTGGAATAGGAAGTGAATAGGAGGTGTGACAAAATACTGTATAACACTTTCCCTTTCCAACCTTGTTGAGATTTTGTCTTGCGCTTTGATTGCTCATAATAATGCTTCAATTTCCCAATAACTTCCTTAAGCCACCAAGGTTCATCATACTCAATCCAATCTCTAAATTCTAATGGTAATCTACTGAAAAATCTCTAAACTTTGGCCTTCTCATATTTAGGATATGGTACATACCTCACTAACTCCAATAACTTGGTCGTATACTCCTCATTTTTCATCGACCCCATATTTAGCTCATACAATTCCTTGGTTTCGCTGTCATAATACCTCTCTAACAAATACTTCTTCATGAAAAGTCTCTTGAATTCATGCAACTCAAATCCTATATCTTGATGTCTCTAACCCGCTTCACATCTTCCCACTAGATGTATGCTTTCCCTTTGAGGCTGAAGATATCTATTCTGGCCTTCATATTCTTTGTGTATTCATGAAACTTAAATAATTTCTTCATCCAAAGTGGCCATTCTTATGCATCATCCATATTCTTAAAATCTCCATCAAAGGTAGGTGGCTTTGCTTTCTTGAACTCGTTTGGAAAATATCCATTATCACTTCTCTTGTAAGGATGATAACTGTGACGATCATAGTGTCGATTAGAACCAGAACTAGAGTAGAACCTGTGTCCATCACCTATTCTATCCATAATATCCACGAGTATGACATCTCTGATCATGTCATATTTATCCAACCTATTCCCACCATGAGATCTACTACCATATGCCCCATTTTTCCTATCATCTTGCCCATGGCTGATCTGAAGTGGTCCTTGTCTCTAGAATTTTGACAAAGTTTGAATGATTACTGCATCGACTTCTGCTTGTTTCTCCTATGCCTAAATGATCTAGTCATTATCTTCCTTGCAACTCCTTATTTATGCCTTCAAGCTTCTCAATGTGTCTTCTATGTCAAAAGAATGCCCACCACCACACTACTCATCTGGCCCATAGGGAGAATCTTGTGAACTGTAGTCTACCATCTTGCTATTCATCTTCGATCTCTTTCCTGCAAGTACACCATGTCAGCTAAACCCAAAACATAACATAATCAACATACCTCTTAATCCACATAATACAAACCTTCTTGGTCCCTGTAATCCCCTCTTAATTAAGTTGTCCCATGTCAAAATTCTGTTGTGTCCCACCAACCATATAAAACATTAGAGTTTCTGGGGTGTGTTCCATCTCCAAGACCTATTGAACTAGTAAAAGTGATGATCTGATGCATTAAACTTATTTATGATAGAATATGCCTCACTTACTTTAACCTCTCCTTTATGAAAACCACCACTCCATGTCAGTCTGTCCTCCTTTGGATTCAATAATACCCTTGCAATCTTTAATTGTAATATATAAATTCTTCATTCTTCCGCTAAATTACCCTACAATTTGAGTTCCCTTGCACCTTTCCAACATCATAAATGCGAAGTGGATTCGAGAGAAATTGCTTTGTCCTTGAGAATGTGAATAACCAAATCATGTAAAAATGTGATGAGGGGAAAGATAATGTATGTTTACCTTCCACACCAAAGAAAGCATTTGGGTTAATTTCCGGAAGGGATCTTGAGCCAATTTCCCACTTCAGGTTCCCATGGAACCAATGTTTGGTTAGGGAAATTAGGAGTTAGAGGTTCTTTAAGATATTTATAAACTTAAGATATTTTGAACAAATATTTGTTAGGTCAATTTATTTATTTGTTTTTTAATATATATAAAATTCCCACATGATCACACAATAGAGGAGATAATAGAGAGGGATTGAGAATGATAGTGTGATTTGTGGAGCATAAGAGTGATCGAAAATACTTTGTAATGTATTTAAGGATTAACTAATAAATTTATAGAAATTGGAATATCTCCCATCCATATCCGCATGTTTATTTCTTCTCTATGCAGTCACTTTCTACATATTTATTTGTAAATTGATTCCTATGTGTGTGTGTGTGTGTGTGATTGTGTAATTTTGAGTCAAAGCAAGCAACTATGTGGAAAAGTAATTCTACAAGTTGGATGTGGAAGATTGTGTTGCATTAAGCAGTAAGGAAGATAAAGCACAGAGCCACGATGTCGGTGAAATTTGGCATAGGAGATTGGGCCATTTGCATCGTGGTAACCTGAAAATTATGCAACAAAGAACCATTGTCCTCCCTAAAGGAGAAATTGAGCAATAAGATGCTTGCAAGGGTTGTACCTCAGGGAAGTATGTGAACTCCACATTCCATGAGCGATAAAAGAAAAAAACATGTAGTCTTAGAAAGAGTTCACTTTGATGTTTATGGACCTTTCTTGACAACCTCCACTGCCAGACATAAATATTTTGTTATTTGTATTGATGATTTCTCAAGGAATTGTTGGATCTTATTCATGTGGAATAAGGATGAGAAATTCTCAAAGTTTGTAGAATTCAAGGCACTAGTTGAGAAAGAGACCGATAAGAAGGTGAAGGCTCTCAAGAGAAAAAATGGAGATGAGTATGTTTTGAATGAATTCAAGGGGTTCTATGTGAAAGAAGGCACTTAAAGAGAGATGACAACACCCCACAACCCACAACATAACAGGTGTTAGTTTCAGTCTTTTCAGCCTTCCTCTAGTGATCAAACATGCTCTTACAAAGTGATTTTAAGGTGTCAAGGTCAAATTTTGTCATTTCAGTGA
>APFE031559245.1:0-35636 GCA_000404065.3 Pinus taeda
TTAGGTCCACCTAGGCAATTTACAACATGACTCACATCTGCTAGGATTATTTACAATTAATACATGCAGACTGGGTTTGCAATTAGATTGATCAAGCTGCTGATGACTGCAGGACGGCACGGACACGCTGATCAGGTGCTGCCCCTTTTTGCAAAGAAAAGGGGGTGTACTGCATGGGTAGTTGACCGGTAGAGGTCGACATCTGGCTCTACTTGGGGACACGTTGCTGCTTGCAGGGATGTGAGAATCCAGAATCTGCACCCATACAACACACAGATAAAAATAAGTAGCGTCCATTCTAAAATCATCATATACATTAAGCACAGGAAAGATAAAAAGCTCTTCATTTATCGACTATCTAAAGCAAAAACAAAAATGCGGCAAAAAACAAGGAAAGGGTTAGAAATACGATACAGAAGATGCCCATGGCATCAGATGTGTTCAATATAGTGCATACTGAGCATTTGCCTGCTTTCAGGCAAATCTGTCGGCTGCTTGTCGGATGTACCATGTCCAATTCTGCATATGGTAGGACTCTTTCTTATCTGAAGATCAAGCTGCTTGCGGCCGTCTGATGTGTCAAATCTTCTTCTTATTTTCTTTCTCTTGCGCTTTTTCTTTCTGGCAGGCTGGATTACTGATGATATGGAACTTTCTGTTTCAAAGCTCTTAGATGACGTATGTAAGATATGCGTGATATATTTTTCATCATCTTGCATCTGATCTTTATCGTTTTTAAGTCTATCTGGATCACCATCAATTAACCACCTTTCAATCGAACCAATGACTTCCTCATAGTAAGATGGAGCTTGTTGCGACAAATGAGAAGGCTCCTGATTTATCTGGCTAGAGTGTTCAACTTTTATAGCACTGATTTCCCTGATATGATCTTCTTCCATGGTTAATAACTTTTTCTGAAGGCATATCTGATTAGCTTTCATATCTTTTATTACTTTATCGTCTTTTTCCTTTATGATCATCAAGCAATGCTGCATAGAGTTTATCTCTTCCTCATGATTCGCTTGCATGGTAGCCAACTGATTATTATGATCAAATGTCATGATAGTCATTTCTTCATCCATAGTTAATAGCTTGTTTTGCATAGAATTGATTTCGCTATCATGATTAGCTTTCATGGTCATCATATTTTCCTCTAAGCCTGATAACCTGCTTTGCATAAGACTAATTTCTGTGTTATGATTAATCTTCATGGCCTCAATTTCCTTAGCATGTTGATTTTGCATGATTTCCATCTCCCTATTACGTTTTTCCAAGTGAGCACATAAAGTTCTGACATCCTTGGCGTAATTAGTTTGATTGATTTCCATATTTTTCACCAGCAACATTAATTCTTGTATAATTTGCTTTTGCTCTTCTTTTTTATTGTCATTTGTCTGATCTGTAATGGCACAAGTGGATGGCACATTTTGATATGAAGCATTGTCCTGGAATCTTTCGCTGACAGCTGGACCTTTTTCATTCTGATGCACAGTTTTAGGGGCACAAGGCGGACTATCTGGATAACCATATTTGTCTTTAAAAGCATTGACAATATCTTGTAAAGAGGTGAAGGAACCTTCAGGACAATTATTAAACCAATTCAAAGCATCACCCCTCTAAGGAAAGAACAAAAAGACGCATTTTGACATCTTCGTGATCGTACTGAGAGGGTCTACAATATATGATCATTATGCGAGTGAACAAACATAGATGCCTTTTTACAGCGACTGCATCACCAATTGAAAACAAAGGTAATTTGGAGATGGCCACTTCCAGAATGTCATGGAGGTCATCAAAATGACATGGTTCAAACGAATGATCCATGATGAAAAACAAAGGACCAAATGGATGATAGAACGAGATTTCTGCTCAAGAAAATCAATCAATGAAGGAAGTGGAGTCGCCACTTGAACAATAAATCTGATTCCAAGATCTAAAAGGGTACCAGCAAACAGATATGAGGAAAGCTTCTTGTCTGGGAAAAATGAGAAAATGGAGTCGCCACCCAAACAAGAAACTAGCTGAAAAGAAGCTGCTGATACGACGAAAGGTAAGGTGATGAAAAGATCAAGAGATGCCAAAAATTTTGAAGCTACCAGCTCAAATGAGAGATGAGAAGGATGAAAGAATGATGAGAGATGAGGAGATGAATGTCGTTGAAACGCCAAGGACAGAAAAACTCTGTCCCCGGCAACGGCGCCAAAAATGTTGTCGCGCAGATTGACACGACAACGCTCAGACCGGGCGCTGTCACTTTGATCCCCGATCCCTCCGTTTAAGCCTGTCTCCCGTGGCTAAGGGGGGTAGACCCTGCGAGATGATGAAGACCAACTGTCGACCAGTTGGTTGGGAGACACGAGACACGATACGATAAGCACTAGATGAATTTGATTTTAGCAGACCAGTGCCTAGAGATATTGCAATTAAATTGATTACTTGTTAAATGATATAGAAAAGTAAATCGTGACCAGCGATCATCTGTCATCAGCTAAATCACATGACCCAAAACGATATCCAGCGACTAAAAGACATCGAAAAAGATAAATGCTTGAAACCACCACGAGAAATCGTAAATTATTAACCAGATATCAATATTCGTATCTCGACTTGAAAAATCGAATCTCAGCGTGAAAGATACAACATGAGAACAACTGAATCCGGCAAAAATAATCTTCCACAATGAATTTATGGCCTTTTCAGACAAAATCTTTAAACTTAAAAGGAAATTTTTATTGATTTTTTCATTTTATATTTTTTATGATTTTTAATTATTTAAAACCAAAAAAAAAAAAAAAAAAAAAAAAAAAAAAAAAAAAAATATACTCAAACCCTAACTTTAAAATTTTTCAATTTTTAACTTTTTGTTAATTTTATTTTTTATTTTATTTAAAAAAAAATTTAAAAAAAATAGAAAAAAACTAAAACTAGCTTAAAAACTAAACTAAAAAATAAAATAAAATCAAAAAAAAAATCTAAAAAAAAAACATGAAATAAATAAAAAAAAAAAAAAAAATTTAAAGTGAGAGTAATTTTTTTTTAATATTTTTAAGCTTTTATTTTTTAAAAATATTTAAATAAATCAAAACCCTAAAAATTTAAATCTAAATTAAACTACATTAAAACTAAAAAAAAAAAATGTGAAAAACGCTGATCCTAAGAATGGAAACGATTTTAACAAAAATTCAAATCAACTTACGCTACCCTAACTATAACTAAACCCTAACACCTACGCTAAACCAAATTAAAACGAACGCGTGGATCAAAAGACTTAACCTACGATGGTCATTTCCAATGTTTCAAACAGAAATCGATTTTCTTTTTTATGTGCAGGCTCACTTTCATTAGTTTTGTTTTGCAGGTTAACGTTCCTGAACAGATATGACGCTAGCAGGCAGAGAAGTCTAAATGTGTACCTGTGACAGACAGTTTGCCTGAGCGTAAAATTTTCCCCGGCTCGTATAGATCATGATCACGATTTTACTGTGCGATGGTAGGGGTTCTTCGACGGCGGGCTGACGGACGTGGGAAAGAGCCACGCTTGAAAGTGAGACGATTTGGGGTTGATGCCCGCCTGGCTCATTACACTGCGATTTTATTTTTATTTTTTTTTTGTTTGAACTGAAGCATACAGTGCAGGTGGAGGTCGATTGATTGCAGATTGATAGCGGCTTTCCTTTGACTACTGCTCATATGGGTTCTGTTCAACTCAGGCATTAATGGCCCGTTGTAATGTTCCATTCAAACATTAATGGCCCATTCAACATTGTGCTGTCTCGAACTTTGGTTCTCTAAACTTCCTTAAAAATATAGATTTGAGTTGAGTAGCAGTGCTGCTGTCTGATCCGTTCTAGTAATAATAATATCACCAGCAAAAAATCCGGCTTGTGTTCCCCAACGTGTTGGTCTCATGTTCAACCCTCTTATGTTCTGTGATGAAAGTTACTGCAGTTGTTTTACATCCATGCAATCTTTTCTGTTGCATTGCAGTTGTTGGTGGTTCAAGCCTCGCCTCATTCATCAATTTTTGGTCTCGAAGGTAATTTTGTAGAACCACAATAATCTTCTCCAGATCTGAGAGAAACACTTCTGCAAAAGTTATTTTCTGATGGCCAGATCTGGCTTCATACACAGTAAATTAATTTCTTCTCAAACCTGCAACCTGAAATGAAACATGCAACTAGAAAGATATCTGCATAAAACAAAATTTAAAACCCCAAAACAGCAAAAAAAAAAAAAATTACAGATGTGGCCCCTTAACAGCCAAATTCAACAATAAGCTCAGAAAAATATTCAAAGAAATATCGATTTTCAGATTTTCACTGTGAAGAACTTCAGAAAAATCTCTCATGCAAATTAAAAATAAACCGAATGATAGACCCAGGATCAAATCCAGTTGGGCTCAGCAAAAATGCTTGTGGGAGTTGGCTGGTTCAGCCAAGAACTTCCCCGAACGCCCACGAAATCCCTTCAGAAAATGTTTTCTGCACAGCTCAAAACAACCATCAGTAAAGAGGGCAAAATGCTGCTAGATCCCAGGAAAGTAATGGAGATACCTGCCATTACTTCAGAAACCCTAACAGCACCTAAACCCTAGCAAGTGAGCAAGATACCTGTGCTCACAATACTCTACAAAAAAGCTATTATTAACGGCTGAAAATAACATATGCAGAACATTAAACAATCTCACAGCATTCAAGAGAGTAACACCAGCAAGATATGGACCCCAAAGTCTTCTTTATTAATCAGAAACAGATTTACAAGAGAGCTTCTTCAGTTCTAGACTCACAGATCCGATGATCTGAAATGACCCCCTAAAACCCTATATAAAGGAAATGGTCCAAACGGCTAGTTCGAGTGATCCATGTTGAAGAGATCTCGACCGTCGATGAGGATCAAGACAGCTCTTAATCTCATCCGTCGAATTAAAATATTATTATTTTTTTAAACTTTTATTAATTTTTTATTTTTTTTATTATTATTTTTATTATTATATTATTATTTGTTTTTATTATTATTATTATTATTATTCATTTTTTTTTTTAATTTCTAAATTCATTTTAAAATGGATCATCGAACTAAGCCTTCGGAAACATCACCTAGGACCTAGGACTTAGGACTCATGAGGGGATTTAAAACATTTTCCGACCCTCAGGACACATTACATCATGACTTTAACAATTTACATCTTAAGGGAGAAAAACCCCTTTAACATAGACCCTCACAAATCACCCAGCTCCGCGACACGACTATAATCTAGCAGGCTAACACACTAGGATTCTTTAAGATTCCAATGACAAAATCTATCCCGGCTTTGGGGTCAGATTTGAAGGGAAACTCTGCCGATCCGTGGATCGGTGAGACGAAAAACCTTCCGGGACATAGATTATCATGGGAAAGTTAGGTCCACCTAGGCAAATTTACAACACGACTCACATCTGCTAGGATTATTTACAAAGAATACATGCAGACTGGGTTTACAATTAGATTGATCAAGCTGCTGATGACTGCAGGATGGCACGGATATATTGATCATGTGCTGCCCCTTTCTGCAAAGAAAAAGGGGGTGTACTGCATGAGTAGTTGACCGGTAGAGGTCAACAGGAGGTATTCCTTTGACCTTATACATAGTGTAACATGCCCTCTAAGGGTCTTATATAAAGCATTTAACCATGTGCTTGACCTACTTCAATGAGCAAGAAACTCATTGACAAAAATACTATTTTTTTCTTGAATAAATACAAATATCAAAAGTACATTTATGAAGACCGAACCTAGTTACACTTCTTCAACATACTAGACTAGGGCTAAAGATTAACTCGCCTAGTAAATTGAGAGAACAAAATTACAGTCAAGATTAGTCAATCTCCCAAATCACCCCTTTATCCATACTAAATGCCCAAAACAAACCAGTATAAGCACCGAATTGCAAAATGATAAAATTAACTTTTGAATGCCAGATGGTGAGAGGCACATGGTTGACGCAAATGGTGGAGGAACATGGCATAGCATCATCAAATAGTGGTTGTCAAGGGTTGTTGGCTAGCTGGCCATCAATTGCAGTCACTAATAGCAATCAGTGCAATCAGGACTCAGAAGACAAAAGGAGCAAATGCTTCTTAGTTTGCATGTGTTGCATGTGAAAATTTATGAATCTACACATCAGAAATCCTACTGCAATCACTGGTTTATCATCTCCTACTTGTTTTTACATTCAACAAGTTATTTAGTTATCTAAACACTGATGAAAAACACTACTACAGACTACAGTGGCATACATATCATAAACTGAAATAGATACGAGACAAACACACAAGGGTCACCGTTATTTTTGGACAACACGTCCCTAGAAAAACCCAATGCGGTAAAACCAATGCAGCATATAGAGGGTTTGTATTATTAAGCAAGCAGAATCTGAGTACAATAGGTTGCCTCTCACACCAGCTAACCCTTCAGAGAAATATCGGCAACAAGAAATACATACGAGGGTTTACCTCGTTCTCTAAGTCACAATTGATCCACTGAATGTCTGACTCTGGCAAGCACTGCGAAAATCCCAGCACAATCTGCTCTGTGTGGGCCAGCGTCTTACCTTCGGGAGACTGCGTCACTTCTCCGCTGGATTGATTTGCTCTCAGGAGCTTCGACTTCAGTCCTCTCAGCTCAGAACATCAAACTCCCAGCAAAATCTCGAACTGCCACTACAAGAACCCTCTTGGCCTACATCAACTTTGTGTGAGCCCCTTCCTGAGTTGCGTAGGCCTCTGCGCTGCCTCTCTCCCTGGTACTCGTTGGCTCGGAACTCCCTTCCGATCCAACTCTCTGTTACTACCCCTCTCACTGCAACTCAGATCACCTATTTGATTTTCTCAGCAAACCACGCCCCAGAAAAATCGAATTGACTTATCAATATGATGTATCTCCAACTGACCCTCAAGCCTCCTTTTATACTTTTCCTGTTGATGAATCAATGATCGAGATTAAGTCCCTAATCAAGGGCTAAGATTAAAACATACTTGATCCTCGTCACTTAGAAGTTTCTCACCCATATTCTTATTAACACCCATTAATATTTTTATTTTCCTAAGTTTAGACTTAGAAACCCATTAAAAATTAATTATTTTAATAACTCCTCATTCGGGTGGAATTTCTCCAAATGATTTATGCGTCTTGGAGATATCATGTGTTCTAGCCCCTCCACAAAATTTTGGAGCTAGAGCACATCCGATGTTTACCCAAAATCAACACTCCCTCTTAGCGTGGAATGTGCCCTAGCAATATTTCTCAATAGAAGTATTACACTAATCCATTGTGTCGATCCTCTGTGCTGCTAATGCTTGGACTATTGCCCTTCATCCACTACACCGCTGCATTTTGTACTGCTGCCCATGACTCTGCCATTGTCACTGCTACATCTGTACTGCAGCTCCCTCTCATAATGTTGCATCATGTTTCCCATAGCACTGCCACTGCTAACTGTTGCACTACAACTCAGTTACTGAGAAGCAAGTAACTGAAACCTCTCCCATGCTGGTCAGTATGGATGCCTCATGATGCTGAAGCTACCTCTGCTGCTAATATGTGCTGACTCTTTGCTGCTATTGTGTTGCTGCAATCTGCACTGTGCCTCTTGCACTGCTACAATAGCTTCAAACTTTGGCACTCTAGCTCTACCATTGTTGCTCCATCACACCTCGCTCCAACCAACACCCGTCATTCTACTATTGTCGTTAAGGGCTTACGTAGCCATATGTGATCCAAGAGTTTGGGCACCTCAAAGATCCTGCCCCTTTGTGTAGTCCTCCCGACTACAGCTCTATGTCACCCCACCTCTTTTCTAGAGGTGCATGAACACTCATGGCACAATCCTCATCATCATCCTCCTTGTCAACCTTCGCTAGAGCAGCCTTCGAGTCAAAAGCCTTTTCCAGCCCTTCTTTCGGGGGTAGAGTGGCAAAATGTCCTAGTTCACCACACCTGAAGCATCTAACCTTGGTTATATCCTTTTTCTTCCTTTTTTGCTGCCCATGTCCTGATGATACGAGAGTTTCATTCTCCTCCTTCTTGATCCGAGCTCCTTTGCCGCTACTTCCTGCCTTGGTCAGTCTCTTGATCTCTTCCTGTCGAAGAGATGCCCACATTTCCTCCCAACTGGGGAGAGAAGCTCTGCCCAAGATACTCTTGAAAAATGTCTCCTAGTCTTCGATGACTTCATTTAGGGCAGTGCTAACCGTGAACTCAAGATCTAGTGTAGACCCCACAGAAGTCAACTAGTCTCAAATCCCTTACAACCTGAGAAGGAAGGGATCGATCTCTTCTCCCTTTTGCATCTGGTATTGTCTCAGCTGATTCTCCAATACCATCTTCCATTGAACAGAAGTCCCCTGGTACAAGGTGGTCAACGTTTCCCACATCTCCCTTGCAGTGTCCTTCTCAGCAATGTGTGGGACCACATGATCTTTGACCCCGTCTAGAATCATGCATTTAGCCTTCGCCTAGGCCTCCTCATACTTCTACAATGGATCAGCGTCGACCGGAACAACAACTACCTTCAAGGCATAGTCCTTGATTCGATTCTTGTCTAGCACTGCCAGGATCCTAGCCTTCTAGATGACAAAATTGGATGCTCCATCCAATCTGTCTTGATCCCTCAGTCCATTTATAGCCATCTCTGCTCAACAAATGTAGGATTGGTTCTCTTCTCCTTCTCCTGCTATTAATCCAACAAGACTTGGATCTGGATTTCTTCGACGTTAGAAACCCTCTAAGGAACAAGGTCCTCTAGACTCCCTCTGAGTCCTGATTTCCTTCACCGAAATCCTCAAGCCAAATGTCGAATCACTCCTCTCCAATCCTCCTTTGCTGTTGCAACTCGGATCTAGATTTCTTTGGCTAGAGATATGTCAAGGCAATGACTCCCTCTACCTCGGCTTTGTCTCCTCAGACATTATTCTGTGCCAACAGCAACAGCATCCCACTAGCTCCTCAAATTCAATCTGCATTGCTCCCTTTGTCCCAACAATTGGAGAATCTGAGCTCCTCAGGCTCTGTGCAGTCACTGTGTGAGCTAGATTAGCTCCTCCTAGCTAAGAAAGATGACGTGGCTCTGCGTGCGCTCGATCTACGCCTCTGCTTCTTCGCTGCTCCAGAAAGCTAATGCAATCACTATGTGGGCTCCTCCCAGCTACTGCGTCACCCTCTCTTAGCTCATAATACTGACGCAGACACTGTGTGAACCTCTTCTGCACTGCAACACTCTCCCTTTTGCGTTTCTCGCTCTAAAACAACGTTGTCACTCGAGGCAGCTGCCTCTCTGCAACAGATTTGCTGAATCACCCGACTGATGGCTTCAATGTCCTATGACCTGCAATGCTTTGATACCATGTGAAAATTTATGAATCTACATATCAGAAATCCTACTGCAATCACCAGTTTATCATCTCCTACTTGTTTTTACATTCAACAAGTTATTTAATTATTTAACACTGATGAAAAACACTACTACAGACTACACTTACATACAGAAACTAAAATAGATACAAGACAAACACACAAGGGACACCGTTATTTTTGGACAACACATCCCCAGAAAAACCCAATGCGGGAAAATCAGTGCAGCATATAAAGGGTTTGTATTATTAAGCATGCAGAATCTGAGTACAATAGGTTTCCTCTCACATCGGTTAACCTTTCAGAGAAATATCAGCAACAAGAAATACATTCGAGATTTTACCTCGTTCTCTAAGTCACAACTAATCCACTGAATGGCTGACTCCGACAAGCACTGCAAAAATCCCAGCACAATCTGCTCTGTGTGGGCCAACGTCTTGCCTCTAGGAGACTACGTCACTTCTCTGCTAAATCGATTTTCTCTCAAGAGCTTCGACTTTAGTCCTCCTGGCTCAGAACATCAAACTCCCAGCAAAATCTCGAACTTCCAACGATTATCTCGCACTGCCACTACAAGAACCCTCTTGGCCTGCGTGAGCCCCTTCCTAGACTGCGTAGGCCTCTGCGCTGCCTCTCTGCTTGGTACTCGTTGGCTCGGAACTCCCTTTTGATCCAACTCTTTGCGACTGCCCCTCTCAGTGCAAATCAGATCACTTATTTGATTTTCTCAGCAAACCACGCCTCAAAAAAATCGAACTGATTGATCAACATGGTGTATCTCCAATTGACCCTCAAGCCTCTTCTTATACTTTTCTTGTTGATGAATCAACGGCCGAGATTAAGTCCCTAACAACGGCTAAGATTAAAACAAACTTGATCAACATCACTTAGAAGTTTCTCACCCATATTCTTATTAACACCCATTAATATTTTTATTTTCCTAAGTTTAGACTTAGGAACCCATTAAAAATATTAATTATTTTAATAGCTCCTCATCCAGGTGGAATTTCTCCAAACGACTTTTGGGTCTTGGAGATCTCATGTATTCTAGCCCCTCCACAAAATTTCGGAGCTAGAGCACATCTAATGCTACCCAAAATCAACATTGCAGTGGCAGCAACAACAAATGAGAGGGAGTTGTAGTGCAGATGTAGAGTTGGCAGCAGTATAACAGTGTCGACAGCAGCATGGATGCAACATCAGAGTTGCACAGTGGTTGGTAGGTAGTGGCAGGCAGTCACAATAGCCAGACATCAACAACGTGACAGAGGGTGATATAGAGAAAGGGTGTTGTAGCAGTGGTGCAGCACTAGAACACTTTCCTCGCTAAGATGGAGTGTTAGTTTTTGTAGCATCGGAAGTGTTCTAGTCTCGAAACTTTGTGGAGAGGCTAAAACATAAGAGTTCTCCATAACCCATAAATCGTTTTTAGAAATTCCACCTAAAAGTGTCTCAATTAGATTATTAGCTTATTTTTAAATATTTCCTAAGTCTAAACTTAGGAAAAGTGGCTAATTAATCAGTATTAATTGAGAAAGTTGAGAATTATTTAGAAACCCACACAGATCGACAAAAGATTATAAGTAGAAGTCAATGGGTAGATGGAGAACATACACACAGAGATCAATTTCCTTGGAGAGTTTGATTTTTCCAGATAGCAATTGTTGCCAGAAGAGTTCAAGCTTCAGAAGGGAACCAGAGACAGAGACGGGCAGGGATAGTGAGTTTGGAGGAAAATTTTTCCAGATTCGGAGAGTCAGTAGTAGGAGGGTCATATTTCCCAATGGAGCTGCGCAAAGGCAACGCAGAAGGCTTCAGAGGGAGATCGATTTTGTTGAAGGAGAGAGAAATTGAGCTATTGTTGTTCCGAGAATTCTCCAAGAGGCCAAGCGAATTTCTCCCAAAGGCAGAGTCAGCCATGACGCCATTTTTCCTCGCAGTTCGACTTAGCGAGTTGGGGTCTGCCCAAGCACCGCGCAGAAGCTATACGACTGGCCAGACTTGTCAGTTGTTGGAGCAGGATCAAGTGTGGTGTTGAGATATTTACCTCACAAATATTTCGACCAGATTATTTGGTTGTTTGGATTGCCAATTGAGCATCCATAGATTGTACTCAGAATTTCACTGTTGCATAATAATAAAAACCCTCAGCTGTTGCACCTACTTTCTCAAGTTGGGTTTTTCCAGGGACTTTTGTCCAAAAATAAGTGACAAATTTTGTGTGTGTGTTAGCATATTTCTCAGTTTCTAGTGCTATTAATTTCCGCAGTTTTATTTGTGAAGGTTGCAGTGTGATTTATTCGATATTTTGCCATAACAAATAAATTGTTAAATTAATTAACAATTAGAAGAATTAATTCCAATTGCTGCAATAAGATTTCAGACTGAAATTTTCAAGGGGCTTAATGGCATTTCTGTTTTCGTGAATTTTCTTATGATTGTTCTCTCTTCAGTTTATTTCACATCACACATATCCTTTCACTTACTCATTTAATTGTCATTATAAACCAACCACCTGGTGTGAAATCCCTCTTCAACAGCAACCAATCAAATTTAATGAGTTCAAGTAAAACAGAAGGCCACTTAGCAATTCATGTATGATGTCTAAAGTAAAATCAAGCAAAATGAAAACCATCTTAGCTAAAGGCTGATCATTGCCTAGTTTATCTATATTATAACTAATGGATCCATTATTAAATATATCTGTCAGAGTGAAATAAATTCAAAGAACAATCTTCAATTAGGAAAAATCTCGAAAGAAAGAAATAGTTGAAAGATAATGTACCACAGAGTTATCATCCTGCCCTGGAGAACGATCAATATAAGCACTCCATGGATGGTCCTTTATAACAGGATCCTTGTAGCAGATTTCATTGCAATCTTCTGCACCTGGTGACACAATGTAAGAATGAAGATAATTCATAACAAACCCACTGCAACCAAAACAGACCTTCATGATTACCCCGCATAGAAGTAACTTAGTATGTTCAAAGGTTAAGTTCCATTTGCTGAACATTACAATTAGTACTTGGCAGCTAAACCATACTTATCATGACTATACCAACAAGAATATATGACTAGAATCTAAATATGGCATGTACATTACATTGACCTGAAGCATAATTATGGGTATTTTGCAATGTTAGAAACAGCAATAGTTTATGATTCACACTCACTCTAGACTAGTCAAATGAAAATTGCAGCATTGCACTGGATGTCTAGACTCTAGCTATGGAGACATTGTAACTGTTGGTCTCATTCCATTTAAATTGTCTCTCTACACATACATCAATGCTTTTTAACCAGATGACTTACATTTCACATTGAACATTGAACATTACATTGTTCTGGTTATAAATATTGCAGAAATTGATACAATGTCAGGTATCACACCTAACTCTTACTAGATAACTTGTACCATGTCTACAATCTGTTCCCTAGGCATATAAATGCCTAGAATATATAGCAAATGAAGATTCTCTTGATTGCTCTTTTTCCTTTGCTATTAGCGATTGACATAGAACAGAAATGCAATTCTAAAATAAAAATACCCTGAATAAGGTAGCAGGCAAGTAACCTAAGTTGCATGGAAACAGATCCGCTGTGAAAAGAGTAACAAGAAAATATCATGATAAGAGCAACATTATCAGAACTGGACCAGTCGTCAAACCAGTCAACCCAAAACCTGGTACCAGGCAAAAAAAAGAAGAAAGAAAGAAAGTCAACCAAAAAACATATAAATATACAAATTCTGAAAAAAAAAAAATATATATATATATATATATATATTCATGTGCATCCATATGAATCCAAACCATTATACACAAATATGCCAAATTTATCACATATATAGCAAGTAAAGGTGCATATAATGAATATAGTATTGCGTGCAATCCATCTCTGAACCAAAATGCATCAACAAAGAGGCTCTAGATGGCCTCTAGAGTCCAAAACAAATCACGCTACAACAGATACCTACATATTATCAAATCATTGCTTATATTGGGATTTTCATCATCAATATCACTGTCTAAGAATGAAAATAAGATAGAAAATCCTTAACATGTCAAATCGAGATTTTGTTTGAGTGATAGGTTGTTAAAATTGGCAACGAGGGCCAAACTCCATGTGGATCATTTTATTTATGGCAGCTGATATTTTTCTTGGATCCCTCTCATCGAGAGGTGTAGGATTGATCTAAAGATCATCCAATTCCGATAAGTATTCATGGGGTTATGAATTTATTTGTGTTATAAGACAATTCATCAAGGTCGGCTAGCAACCAAATAACCCACACATGTGCTCAACGTTTTAGTATAAAAGGAGATGACTTGAGAGTCATTTCACACACACTTCTCTCTTGATTTCTCTCCACTTGTCTTGGGTTTTAGTGTGAGAAATCGAGGAGGAAGTAGCCCTAAGACGCAAGAGGAAAGGAGGCTTAACAATCAACCCTAGCGGTAGTCTTAGCCCTAGCTTCTATGCATTACCTAGCCGCAATCAAGAAGAAGAAATATGTTGCCCTAATCTAGAGGACGCAGTCATGAAGAGAAGCCCTAACGTTATCAAGAAAGAGCCCTAACCTATACATTGGTCTCTACGCACTCAAGGAGGCCTATAGCCTTATTCGTTGGTCCCTAAAAAGATGCAGTTAAGGAGAATAATAGCATGCCCTAGCCGCAGCATTAGGAGGTTGCTCTAGACAGCATGGAAGGCTTGTATGGACAACGTATCTCTGAGGTAAGTTTAAGGGCTAAACGCAATTAGTTTAAGGCCTGTTTCAGGGTGAAGGAAAGTTGAGTTCCATTGTTGGAAGAAACGCAGTCATAGGACTGATTTGAGGGCACTTGGGAGGATTGCAGATCCATGGAAGGGTAGCCGCAACCCTACACAGTCTTGTTGTAGGGTGCCGCAGTGATTACAAGCAAGTCGAGGCTATTAAAGAGGGCCAGACTACCCAGAACCACAACAAGAAGGGTCAGCCTCCTAACAAAGGGAAACCACACTCCTTAATACCATAATTGGAGGCTGGATATGGGATTGTAATGATGTCCTAACCAGGCCTACGTGGCAGCATAGGAGTGGACCTTGAACAGTGAGCTATAGCATGCAGCCGATGGTATTTTGGTGATGAGGATGCTAATGGATGAGGGTCCTAGGACATGGTACAACAATGTTCAATGGGACAGCACAATGATGGGACTACAATGACATTGTATAACAGTGCTAGTAAATGGTACAGCTGGGCTACATGGTGCTGCTAAGACACATGGGACAGCAGCAAGGTATGGCAAAGCTATTGGGACAACAGCAAGGTATAACAAGCTGTGATGGGACAGCAGCAAAACAATGGGACAGCAGTATGCCACATAAGACAACAGTGGCTAGCATGGTGCAACAATGGCACATAGGACAGCAGTGCAGCATAAGGTCCAGCATTGTGATGATGGGTGCAGCATGGTGCAACATGATGACGAGATGCAACGCAATGATAAGTGAAGGAGTCACCTTGGAGAATCAATTGAAGTAGCACGTCTTCAACTGATCTCATGTATCATCTTCTTAGAGATGATCTATGCTCTTATCTAGATAAGTCAAAGTGTTCACTGTTGTTGTAAATGTATTCTCTCTCTCTCTGTGCTGAACTATTGAAGAACATATAAGAAGAATTGATCAAGGGTTTCCCCACATTAGGGTTTGTCCCTGGCTAGCACCACATCTTGTGTCCTCTTGTCTTGGCTTGTCTTCTGCGATTGATATTTATGTTCTATCTGCAGTTTACTTTAATGCTGATGTGATTGCTAATCTGGAAAAGATATTGAGCTAACTGTGAAAACTGAAATAAATTGCTCTAAGCATAGAACATACCTAAAATTAACATGGGTACATTTTTACTAGGGTCATGACAAAGGAGTTCAACAATCAATGCCATGAACACTGAGGTGCATAAAGGGCTTGCGCTCTTCATTAACTGCTAGTTCCAAACCTAAGTTGCATGATACATGTTACCCACGACATGTGGGTAGTGTATATAGGAGAAAAAATTTCTCCTATATGGTCCTCAGTCAACAGTCAGCAACCACCACATAGCTTGATGTGCCATTATCTCCATCACATAAGCCATCCATGTGGTCCCTAGCCCACTTGTTGTGATTGTATGTTTGAAGGTGGGCCTCTCGACCCCAAAGGTATGGTTTTGCATTGGTATAGTTGACCAATTTTCCTTACTTGTCATGAGCACTTTGGGGCATGGATTGGTGGGGGGATTCGGCGGACAGAGTGGGTTAGGTTTGTACTCTTGCCTCCACCGCCCGATTTCGTGATTAGCCTTGTATCCCAATCCCGTGGGATCTCCTTTACTGGCCACTAGCCTTAGGGTTGGCACTAGGAAAATCCCAACTTTGGTTGTCTGGTCCTGCTTCCCGACACCACAATCATCACCCCCTTCCACTCATTTAGCCCTATTCAACTATTTTCCCATATGGATTCACATGTGTCCATTAGATCCAAATAGGGTTAGCCTCCCCCTCCCCTTGTCCACACCTTAGATCGGGCCTGGAACGATGCCCGGAGGTTGATGCAACTAAAAAGAAAAGAAAAACATAATTTGGCCACTTTCAACAGGAAATGTACCACAAAATGCAAAAGATGGTCGGGACATACAAATTTAACACGTGGGCAAAAGCCAAACATGATCTCTACCCCTTATCCATGGCCATCACCCTGGTTCCTATGGGCCCTAGATAAGCCCCCTCCATCATTAAGGAACCCGTGATTGTCCAAACCTCTGTTGGGCAATGAACAGCCCCACCTTAAGGGGGTATTCATTGCCATATACTACACATCATGCTCTCATCCCCTAGAGCCCCGAGCAGTTATGAAGAAAAATCAATCAGAGTCAAAAGGCGTATGAAGAAGGGTTGAAAAAAAAAAGGTCAAGGTAACTCATATACCACGATTTTCTCCCTCCTACACTCACATACCCATGTATGGGCTTCCCTTACTATAGCTACCCTTCTACCATGACGTGCTCTGGACGAATCCCCTGAACCCCACTCTGTTTCATTGTTATATCATTTGCCACCTACCACTTGAGGGATGTAACATGGACATGTCACCCTCTTTAAAGGTTGAAACCGCCTAAAGGGTCCTTGATTAGCCCCTTATTAAGCTTGGAAATATCTGTACATGCCAAAGCCCACTATGGAAAGACATGCCACCATGAAGCGATGTTGAGGCAAATTAATTACCTATCATTTAATTGCCAACCCGGGGGTTTCGTAAAACTTGCGAAGCGTGAGTAAACTGTATATGCTAGAAATTAACTTTCAATTTAGATCAACCTAACTACAAAACCAAATAATGATAGACCAAATTCACCTATTCTAATTCAACAATCAACTCAAAATAAATTATAGTACAACACGCGGAATTGAAATTACATGAAATGGAAACAAAAAGCAATCATTCTTAACCTCTCACACAAGAAAAGATATGAAAGCAAATAAAAACAATTGCTCTTAACTTCTAGATAGGAAAACAAATAAAAACAATTGCTCTTAACCTCTAGGTAGAAAGCAAATAAAAACAATCACTCTTAACCTCTCACACAAGAAAAGACATGAAAGCAAATAAAAACAATCACTCTTAACCTCTCACACAGGAAAAGATATGAAAGCAAATAAAAACAATTGCTCTTAACTTCTAGATAGAAAGCAAATAAAAACAATCGCTCTTAACCTCTAAGTAGAAAGCAAATAGAAACAATCACTCTTAACCTCTCACACAGGAAAAGATATGAAATAAATAAATCTTAATCTATGAAAACAATAAATCTTAATCTATGAAAAACAATAAATCTCACACATTGTAGGTGGCCAATCCAAAAGCATGGGAGATGGAAAGTTGAAAGGCTCCAAATACAAGCATAACCAAATCAAAGTGAACATCACTCATGAGCATGGTGCCAAATCCAAATTCTATATTCAAAACATGAGCATTTCCCCAACTTTACACATGCCTCTGAAAGGAGGAGGCTCTCCTATTTATACAAAAACATAAGAAGCTACCTCATTAATGGAGGTCCATTATTCTCTCCCTAGATCCCTAGAAAATCTCATAGAGTTACAACTCAAATAGGTAATGATGAGACACATATCCTCTTTGACCTTTATTCAAATCTTCTTCCATATCTTGAAGGGAATTCGAATTTGAGCATTGGAGGACACATAAGGGTGCCTTGGACGCTTTCAAATGACCTACACATGTCATGAAACTCAAGCCACTTTTAAGTATTAGCAAGTATATGTCATTTTTCTAAGTTTTAACCATTTAATTCACTTATAGTACTAGAAATCATTAACTTTTGGAAAACACAAAGGTAACCCATATAATTATAAAAATGGAGGCTAATGAAAGTTTATATGGTCATGGAGTTGCAACATGTGAGTGAAATGATGGCGATAAAGGTGAAAATGGATGATAATTTGAATACATTTTGGAGGCTCTACAAGTGCCCCATTGATTCCATGACTGGTAAGCTCTTTTACTTGATTATTCTAATGATTTGTTGTATTGGAGAGCAAGGGGATGCATTGGATCTTATGCAAGATTGCAGGTGGGTCTCCATATTGGGCTTGGTCACCCTATATGAGGTCCTAGCTTTCCAGAGAGCCACATTGGCACTTGTAGGGTGAGCGTAGAGAGCCATGGGTCTCCACCATAGCAGAAAGTACTTCATGGATCCTCAACACCACTCGTTGATTGCTCGTGTTCCACCTTTTGGATGAGGATGATGCACCTAGTTCACCAGGCCCAGTCAACTCCACACATGCACCATACACTTGACAAATGTTCCAGGGTCCAGAAGATGTCTCCCGCTGCAGAAGGAGGGCTTATGTCATTATTCTAGCCCTTATAGATGGTCTATAGGCATTTTCGATCCACTTGTAGACCCATTAGAATGTCCTTGTGCCCCCACACCCACCTAGGAGCACCACAAGTTCTTGCTTGGAAAACAAGGGCCCAATCCCTTGTCCACTATGTTTGAAGTCCAGTTTTACATCATGGCACCCCTAGGACTTCATTAGGCCTCCTCAAAGGCCCAAAAACTCTCTATAATGATCATTCTACCCTCTTGAGAGGCTTTTTCTTGTTTTATTGAGCTATTTTGCTAGGCTTGTCACCAAAAGTATTGTTATCATGCACATTATTTTATTTTAGGGGCATTATTAGTCCAAATAGGCCATTCAAATCCCTTAGAGAATTGTATAAATTTTAGTGAGATGATTCATTTTCATCATCATCACTTGGATTGGATTAGTATCTCTTGAAAGATTTTCACACTTTTTGCTAGGTGAACTTTTTGGAGCTTTCTTGATGCACTATGATGTTTGGATTTTCATTGTTGTCTTTGGAGCTTCTTTCTAATGCAAATTTGATGAATGGGTATACTCTTTGTCTTATGTAAGTCAAATTTTGATGTTATTCTTGTTATTTTACTGGTTTACTACATGTTATTGTTATCATAATTCATGTATGGGTTAAAGTAAATGCGAAATTCCTCTGGGAACCTTGAATAAGCGATTTAATGCATGTGTTATACTTGAAGAGTGGGTGAATGTTCCTAGAGGCACCTCTTAAGGTTGAAAGACCTCGAAACTTCATCTCTTTGGCAAATTTGAAGTATGCATCCCTATTGACCTAGTTGTTGCCCTTAAAGGCTAGCAAAGATCAATTAGGACTCCTTAACACACGAAGATTCTCAATCTATGTGTATCTTGACTCCATTAAGCCCAACAATAAGGCATTGATCCTTGTATCCCTTTGGTCGTCAAATTTCCCTCTTTTCTTCACTTTTCCCAATTATAGGCCTAACCCTAGAAAGTCTCCTATGGCATCACACGAAATCTTTTCTAACCATCCAAACACCTTGAAAATTGGTCCACAACTACATTGGGGTCTTCTCAAGGGGCCCTCCAAATTTGAGCACAATCTGAAAATGGAATCTCAAGATATCGCAAGCCCTAGCTCAAGGATCATTTCTCTCCCTAGGCCGATTTTTGGTTAGTGTCCTCACTTGGATCATTGCATTCAAATTTCAAAAGAAAATTAGTTCTATGATCATATTTTCTTCCCTATTTAGGTCAAGCCCCTCTTTGGTCGACCAACTCCATACCCTTGACCTAGTTTGGGACAACCTAGGTTCACTGTGATCCCGCAACTTTATAACTCAAATTCCACAAGGACTACATAGAATCCATTTCTATATAAGGATCCTTAAGTCTAGGAAGCCCTTTGTCAAGGCATATCCTCCAACCCTAGGCCAAGGTATCCTCGTAGCCCTTCTTAGAGATCCCATCACCTTGCTTCTCGAGCAAGTAAGTTACTTAATTGAGTCTCTCTTGTGAATAGGCTTTAGGAATCACTCATTATCTGATCATTGATTCATTCATCGTTGTGATTTCTCTTATATCAAGTCTCCTCATCATTGATATCACCATATAAGCATTAAAATAAGATAGAAAAAGCTTAAGATGTCAAATCCATATTTTGTTGCAGTGATGGGTACACTTTTACTAGAGTCGTGATAGAGGAGTTCAATAATCAATGCCACTAACAGCAAGGTACATAGAGGGCTCAGTGCTAGTGATTAAATGCTAGTTCCATACCCTCATACATGACAAAATCCAACACATTGCAATCCTAAGATCCTGCACATGGAGATCCAGAATCTCTGGATCTGGATCCACCTAGATCCTGAAAGATGAGGCAAAGTGGTGGATCCATACTTGTAGGAAAAGGATCGTAGGCTGAGGAAACGGATCCTACACTAGGTAGACGAATCTGACGGATTTTAAGTAAAATTGCAAAGCGATTTAGAATTTTAACTTTTAGGTTTTCAACCTTGGTTAATCCAATGAAGTGTGATCCCTCTTCTTACATTATTCCACAACTTTTTGGCACCCTGCTTCAGACAGCGATAGAGCAATAGCCTAGGCGAGGAACATTCCAAAAGCTTGTCGACAGTGGACACCCTGCTTCGGACAATGACAGACCAACAACAACATTCAGAAGTTTGTAGGGACTTGGCACCCTGCTTCAGAAAGCGACAGAGCAACCACCACAGAAAGCAGCACGACTCAGAAAGCGGGCAAAAGCAACATGTACTTATCTATTCTAATTTCCTAAGACCTGTTATAACTTATGTCCTGTCTATTTTGATATTTGCGCTAAATAACTCCTAATTACTAATTCCTATTACAGTTATAAATTATAAAGCCTACTCCCTGAATTTTGTGGAATTCTCCTTATAAACTAAGATTTTAAACATAAATCTTAGTTACAGTTATAAATTAAATGTGAAAATTCCGAAAACTGGAATCCTATTGCAACAACTGGAAATTATTCTCCTAACTGTTAATTTAATTTAACAATTTATTTATTGTTTGCTACAGCAAATACTGAATAAATCACACTGCAACCTACACAAATAAAATTGCAGAAGAATAAACGCTGGAAGAAATGCTAGCACACACACATAAAATAACACAGTTATTTTCGGACAAAAGTCCCCGGAAAAACCCAACTTGGGAAAATCGGTGCTGCAACTGGGGATTTACTATTAAGCAGCGATGAAATAATCTGAGTACAACTGAATGTTGAAACTGGCAATCCTATAGAGAAATACTAGCAAAAATCTGGAAAGGAATTTTCCTCACCCCATAGGCAATCCCCCGGCACAACTTGCCTTTAGAATTTCGACCCTCTGAGCCTCTGCGCTGCTCTGCATAGTTGGTTGGACGTCCAGCCTCGGACTGGACTCTGATGAAGTCATTATGCCTTCTACTGACTAGAAAGATACTTCTCCGACACTCTAGCACTGAAACCATCAATCTCTCCCAGTAAATCGACTTTGCCTCTAGAGGTTACTACACGGCCCCAACGTCAGCCTCTTTGTGGCTCTCTTGCCTCTCTGCAAATGCACTCACCAAATCTGAAAACCTTCCTCCGACTTCACTGTCTCTGCCCCTCTCTCACTCCTTCGATCTTTGGTTCTCCAGCAACTGTTGTTGCTCTCTAGAAATTGATGTGCCAAGGAAATTAAACTATTGAAGTGTCTTCTCGATCACCACATCAACCTCCTCTTATAATCCTTGTTGGAACACTTGGCCGAGTTTAAAACATAATCAATGGCTAGGATCATTTTGGATTCGATCCATGTGAGTTTCTAGATCATTCATGCCTTGACTTAATTAATACTGATTAATTAACGATATTCCCTAAGTCTCTGGAAATCGACTTGCCAAGGAAATTAAACTACTGAAGTGTCTTCTCCATCACCACATCGACCTCCTCTTATAATCCTCTCTTGGAGCACCAATGGCCAAGATTAAAACATAATTGATGGCTAGGATCATCTTGGATTCGATCCGTGTGAGTTTCTAGATCATTCACGCCTTGACTTAATTAATATCGATTAATTAACGATATTCCCTAAGTTTAGACTTAGAAAATAAATTGGTTAATAATCTAATTAAGTCATATCTATGCGGAATTTCCAGGAAATAAATTGGTTAATAATCTAATTAAGCCATATCTATACGGAATTTCCAGAAACGATTTCTGGGTTTTGGAAATCTCATGTATTCTAGCCTCTCCACAAAATTTCAAGGCTGAAACACATCCAATGCTACATAAACTAACATTAAACTTATGTTTAAAATCATATAAATTGTATATAAGTCTTGTTACAGTTATAAATTATAATTTATAAAGCCTACTCCCTGAATTTTGTGGAATTCTCCTTATAAACTAAGATTTTAAACATAAATCTTAGTTATACGATTTCAAACATAGATCTTGGTTATACGATTTTTAACATAAATCTTAGTTATAGTTATAAATTAAACTAAGATTTTGTGGAATTCTCCTACTCCCTTAAGTTTTTGACATTTTGTCCATCAACAATTGTAACCATGAGGTCCTTGTTGAGATGCATAAAGAGGTTTAGACGTTTCAATGTAATGATGTCTATACAGTTATTAGTGCTGCTGGAATCTACTAATATTGTGATGTCAATATATTAGGTTGACTTGTTGTACCCTAATCTCTTTCATGAAGTGTGGTCAATAACTTTAAATTTTTGGGTGGATTTTTTAATTGATGTTTTATTATTCCATAGGTTACCAAAGTGGTTGGGTTTTAAGTTTTAATTTTTATGTTATTTTAATTTTTTATTTTGTGTATTGATAACAAATTATAAATTGAATTTTATATATAGACACACACTATAACCTACAAGGCTACAACCTATAGAAATGGAACCATCACGACAAAGTGAAGGGGAAAACATCAAAACAGACCCAAAATCTCTTTTATGGTGGTATGTGGAGATTATTGGAAAAAATCCTAGAGGTAGTTAATATAAATGGAAGTGCAATGAATGCCAAGATATCAAAAATGGCTCATATACTAGAGTGAAGGCCCATTTGACTGGACAAACTAACATAGAGGTGCAAGTATGCACTGGGCCAAAAGATGCAAATGGCAAACTTGGCCAAGGTTTGAATCCTAGAAAAATGAAATCCTATGCATCTTTGCAAGATGTTGCTAATAGGAAGTTTGATATAAGAAAGCACCCTGTGCAAAGCTCTACAATTAGGCCTTCATTGCCATCTACGTTTGTTGCCACAACTAATAAAAAATCCACTCTAGGCCCTCTTGAAGCAACTTTCAATAACCAGGGTAGAGACGCAGCGGATGAACATATAGCTCATTACATGTATGCAAATGGGCTAGCATTCAATTTGGTGTGTTCTCCTTGTTGGCAACAAATTATTAAGGCAGTTAATAAAGCGCCAAAAGGGTACAAAAGCCCTGGATATGAAAAGGTTTGCACTACTTTGTTGGCATCACAGAGACAATCTGTGGATAGACAGCTACAGTCAATCCAAGATACATGGGCAGAAACAGGCATGTCTATCATTTCTAATGGATGGAAAAACAAACCATCTATTAATTAATGTTATTGCAATATGCCCCCAAGGGGCAATGTTTTTTAAGGTTGTTGATTACAGTGGAATAAAAAAATATGCATCTTTCATATCCACAATTCTTATTGATGCAATAGAAAGTGTGGGGCCACATAATGTTGTCCAAGTCATTACGGACAATCCACAGGTTTGTAGAGCTGTAGGTTTGATTGTGGAGAGTCGATATAATTACATCTTTTGGACTCCATGTGCAATACATTCATTGAACCTTATGTTTGCCAAGATTGGTGAGATTGAATGGATTAATGAAATATATGTAGCAGCAAAAGATATTCAAATGTTCATAACCAAATCATTCAATGTTCTAGACCATATATCGAGGTTTTGCAAAGTTGGATCTACTGAAGGTACTCTTTTTTTAATCAATATTATTTGTATTGGAAATTTTTAATTTTAATTACAAATTTTATATGATTTCTCATTTGAGATTTGACTTTTTCGACTTTGTAGGTTGTTGAAACTCGTTTTGCCTCCCACACTCTTGTCATAAAGAGCCCTGTGGAAATGAAACAAGCATTACAAGCAATGGTCATTGACCTTCTTTGGGAATCATGGAGGACTTCCACTTCTGGTAGAGGGCAAAAAATCAAGTCCATCATTCTTGATGATGCGTGGTGGGACAAGGTCCAATACCTTATATGGTTTACTGAACCAATCCTGACCTTGATTAAGACATTTGACACAGATACACCTTGTCTGGGGGAAGTTTATGAAAACATTGATAGTATGTTGGAGAAGATAAGGGAAATTATCAAGACAAGTGAAAATGACCCTTTTGAAACATTTTATTATTTCGTGAAGGACATAGTTACCAAAAGGTGGAACAAAATGACCACACCATTACACCTTTTGGCCTATGCATTGCACCCCAAATATTATCATTCCAAAATTTTGTCTTCACCTAGTAGAATAGCGTCAAACAAGGATTTCGAAGTGGTACAAGGAAACAAAACAACTTTGAGGAAAATGTAGAGATGTGGGAGTTGCAATGGAAGTACACCAAGAATTTGGAGCATTTGTACAATCCACTAGTAGCTTTTCAGATCCAATAACTATGGATGATCAAGGGAATCTTGATCTTATTACTTGATGGGGCTTCCATGGTGGGGATAGCATTCATCTCTCGACTTTAGCCAACAGGTTGTTATCATAGATTGCTAGTTCCTCATCAGCTGAGAGGAATTGGAGTACATATGGCTTCATCCATTCAATGAAGTGAAACAAGTTCGGAGTGGCAAAAGTTGAGGATCTTGCGTATGTTCATTCCAACCTCCATCTTCTATCACATGTTGAACCAGAGTATAAAAAAGGTCCAAGCAGAATGTGGGATGTGGAGCTTGAGATCTCTGACTAGAACCTGACACTGAATGCCATGACTCACCTCAACCTACTTGAGAATATTATTCCACCAACAGGTTGTTATCACAGGTTGTTAGTTCCTCATCCGCTGAGAGGAATTGGAGTACATATGGTTTCATCCATTTAATGAAGTGAAACAAGTTGGGAGCGGCAAAAGTTGAGGATCTTGTGTATGTTCATTCCAACCTCCATCTTCTATCACATGTTGAACCAGAGTATAAAAAAGGTCCAAGCAAGATGTGGGATGTGGAGCTTGAGATCTCTTACTAGAACCTAACACTGAATGCCATGACTCACCTCAACCTACTTGAGGATATTGTTCCACCACCAATCCAACCTACTAATGCAACTTCCTACATTCCAGGACCTCCATCATCTATTCATGATGTAGAGTTGCAATATGCAGAAGAGAATGTAGATCCATTTGAGGATATGTAGTTAAACCTACTACACATTATGATATAGTAGAGTGATCATGGATGAGACACTCATTTTTATACTTACTACTATCGTTTATGATATTATCCTTTTTGTATGAGGGAGGATACATCATTTCAATGTTTTAGTGTTCATATTTATAATATATATAATGGTTTCAGTTCTAAATGTTGTGATTTATAAATGGATTTGATTTTTGAACTCTAAAAGTGTTTTTTTAAATATAAAAAATATTATTATATTTTGTACTTGACGTATCCTTTCTGTATCTGGATCTTGTATTCTCAAAAATCTAGGGAATCCAGATCTGGATCTGAATTCGTTTATAAATCCTAGTAACTTAGTTGCAATCCCACCAATCCTAAAATCCTATGTTAAGTCTACTGCATTTTGAGTGGAATCTAAAATTTTGTTTTCTTCATATGGAATCCAATGAGGTTGTAACCATTCTCAAACATCCTGAAACAATTAATGGTAATGTTAAAAATTTAAGTAAAAGAGAATTTAGCATTACCATTAATTACATAATGTATTCTTAACATTACCAAATTACCATTAATTACATATAACTAGTAAGGCCCTAGGGTTGAATCTTAGGTTGTCCCATTCATAAATCATTCTTTTATATAACTTGCGTTGAGCCCACATGCACCACACAAGCTTGTTGTACTGCCCCACGTGTTGTACAAACGCTAAAACGCAATGTATGGACGTTGAAATGCAAGGTATGGCACTTGCAACGTGTTTCACCTAGGATGAAACACATTTAAAAAAGTGAAACGTGTTGTAGTAGAGTTCAAACACATTTCAGTCGTGTTTTGGGATTTTTGTACCAAATCACGGCTGGTATGGGGGGATCCAACGTTTCCTATAACATAGTTCAAAACCCTCATACATGATAGAATCCAATGGAAATGTTATAAACCCTCCAATCTTGATATCCTAAAAATTGTTTAGTCTATTGAATTTTGAGTGGGATCTAATATTCTACAATTTCCATATGAAATCCAACGAGGTTGGAACCACTCTCAAACACCTTGAAACAATTAATGATAATGTTAAAAATTTATGAAAGGATAAAAATGGAGGATAAAGGAGAATGTCAATTTAACATTCCCATCAATTACATAGCATTAATAGGGCCCTATGGTTGAATATTAATCTACACCACTCATAAATTATTTATTTATTTATTTTAAATTTGTGTTCTAAGGGTCCTTAGTCACATTCAATGGAACCAAATAGTTCCATACTTAACAAACTTTTTCTATGCCACTGATTAAACTAGTTAGGACCTCAAAATAGTCAAACAACCAGTTCACCCAATTCTAATAACACTGGATAAGAGTCACAAGGAAACTCAACTTAGAAAAAAATTAATATATTGTGTTATTAGTTCCAAAAAGTAATAATGGTTTTATGATAGTATGAGGATTGAGTGTTTTAGAGTTCAATAGATGAACTACCCGAACATATGAATAGAAGCAGAATTCATAATGTATGAAATGAGTCATGACTCCAATTGCAATAAAGCTTTATGTTTCATATTATTGTTAAAATTTGGCATCTCAGGGATGAATTTCTCCTAAAAGAAATCATATCTTTCAGTTTTGTTTGAACCACCTATAATAAAATCTCATTTCTGAATTCTAATATGACATTCCAAAAATACTAAGTCACATCTCAATTTGGAAATGACTTTCCAAAAATAGAAAGTCGTGTCTAAATGATTAAGGATGATCTCGACATATAGAATCCACTTTAAAATCAAATCAATCATGATTATACAAGTCAGGAATTAATATTTTTATTCTTACTAGGATTATTATTATTATATTATTTAAAATCTAAAGTCATTCAACTTTAATGGCTTAGTAAAAATGCATTCTTTCATGGAATAAATAAATTAAATTGAGAATTTCTTACTTGGCAAATCGACCCTCCCTTTTGGAATAAAATAGTAACTTCACACTTAAGAGAATGTAACTCTCCCTCACTAATTCAATGTATGGCAAAAGTGTAACTCCTCATTGAATGCACTTGTAACTCCCTCGTTCAATTCGATTTGTAACTATCACCAACTATTCTCTCATGTCTAAGTGTAACTCTCTCTCTTCCTAATTCAAATTGTAACTTCTGAAGACAAGTGCGCCTCTCTCTCTATTATTGGGATGAGTTACACTTCTCATCAAGTAACTCCTCCTTCATGGAATTTGATTCTCCTATTATTGGCTCATGGCATGAATTCATTTCGTGACTCCTCTCAGTTTTCATCTATTTAAGCAAGGGCAAGTGAGAGTTGAGAATAGCACATTCATTGTGACGAAGGAGAGCTAGTGTTGAATGTGTGTAAGAGAAATGTGAGAGCAAGTGAAGAGTAAGAGCAAGAGAAGAGTTGGAGAAAGTGTGAAGGACAAGCTCTGATTAAAAAAAGAGATCTTCAAACAAAAAGCAAAAGCACTTCAACTGCAAGTTGATCAGACAATGATGACTATATTCATTCTCATTATCTCTCTCTTTGTGTGTACTTTGTTGAATGATTGAAGAACTCTAAAAGAAGAAGAATCATTTGGGTTTTCCCCGTGTGGGTTTTGCTCTGGTCATTGGACCTAACTCTCAGTGTCTTATATTTGTGTTTGGTTGCCTTCATATGATCCTTAAGTTTGTGTTCTATCTACAATTGCTAATCTGAAAAGTTTTGAAGAAGAATTTTGCATTCTAAGTAATTGTAACAACATAGAACATCAGTTTTCTAGAAAACACATTCAGTTTTATGCAAAGTACATTAAGCATTCCGCAAAGTACATTCGGTTCCATTCATTTTTTGCAAAGTACATTCAATTTTCAGCATAGAACTTTCAATTTTTTGCAAAAAAATTCTTTAATTTTTGCATAGAACTTTCAAATTTTTAACATGGTATCAAAGCCTTGCTAAAGACAAGTCCAAGGAGACCAGAGATCACCTAAAGGGACCCCACTTGTTGCCAAAGTTTTTTTATCAAGATGATTTCGTCCTACTTCAAGGTAGAGGAAAAGTTGAATGATGCATCAAACTTTGGCCTATGGAAAGCAAGGCTAGATATCACTCTTGAAGAACACGAAGTTCTGGAGTATGTTGAAGACACAGTAGTTGATCCACGAGAGAATGCAAGTGTTTCTATCAAATCCAAATATAAAAAGGGTGAAATCAACACTAAAAAAATTATCATTAATTCTCTTAGTGATCATCTCATTACTTATGTTTCTAGTTTGAAGAAAGCTAAAGAAATGTATGACAAACTAAGTGGCATGTTTGCAATTAGTAACTTAAACCAGATTATTGCCTTGAAAAATCAGCTGAAGGACATCAAGATGAACAGAGGAGAGACAATTCAAACATACTTCATAAGAATGACCAAAATCAAGAATCAACTATCAACAGTTGGTGAAGTTGTACCCGATAAAGAAATGGTGTTGATTGCGCTTGGAGGTCTCTCTCCTGTTTGGAAGACTTTTATCCCCACCATCAACGATATCAACACTATTCCCACATTTGATGGGCTCCTAGAAAAGTGTATCTAAGAGGAGGTCAGAATGATTTCCAGGGGGAGAATTTCACATCATGAAGAAGGAGAACCTACTGTATTTTCAGCATATGACAAGAGAAAAAAAGGTAATAAAAAAAATTTGCTTTCAAATCAAATAAATGGAATCTAAACATGTCAAAAGTTAGATGCTTTAACCGTCAAAAGCAAGGTCACTTTGCTCGTGACTGTAAAGAAAGAGAAACGCACCTAGATTCAAAAACAAATCTAATTATAGAAAAGACACTTTTGGGTTGACCCTGGCCCTTAATGGAGGTCGAATTAATCTACCTTTGACCGAGCTTCAAAGGAGGTGACTTGCTGTTGATTTGACTAGTGTTGACTTTCTGGTTAGGGATGAAGTTTGACTACAATTAACTGTAGAATTTGATAGGGTTGATTTGACTTTGTATTAAGCTAATCTATTTGACTTTTGTACTCTCTCTCTTTGTTGAACTATTGAATAATAATAATAAAAATTGATCAAAGGGTTTTCCCCACATTGGGGTTTTTCCCTGGCATCCGCCAACACTGGTGTCCTCTTGTCTTAGCTTGTCTTCTACATATGTTTTTATGTTCTATTTGCATTTACTGTCAATGTGATTAATGGTTAATGTGATTACTACTGAAAATTATTGGAAATTGTCATTGGGCTACTAAAGGAACATTGAAGTAAATTGTGCTAAGCATAGAACATACCATTGTTATCTAAAATTAACACCCTTAGTCTTACAAACCAGCATGTGCCTTCATTCCTACAAGGGAACAAGCCACCTTCATAACTGCAGGGTCACACACTCTTTCCCTTATTCCATACGTTTGAAGAATTTTCCAAGAAAGTATTTTCCCTATGATGTCTATCGACCAAGCTTATGCTTGGAAGTTAATTGAGTTAAAATGCAAACTATGCTAAAAACCCTAAATGTAATGCAAGTTTTCCCAAGAGATATTTGTTATGCTTCAAAATAATGAAAATGAGATAATGTTCAAAGTAAATTGCAAATGTAACTTCAATTGGAAAAGGAAATTAGCTTGAAGGTGAATTAAAGTGATGCAAGTGTATTGATGCTTTGCGAAAGGAAATTGTCTAGAGTAAATGAAAGTGCTCACAATAATACAACTTGAAAAATTTCTCTCAAACTTGTACGAGCCATATAAACATAAGATTCATAAATAACTGGAATTGTAAATTGCTCCAAGTAAATGCCACAAACCATAAACTTATAGCAATTGAAAATGAGATGAAGCTAAAAATGAAATGCATGCTTGTAAAGTATGCTTGGAAAATAAGTGAGCAAAACAACAAATGAGCTTATAGTGAGGCAATTATATCCCGAAGAAAGCAAATTGATAAGCAACTAAATTAAACTTGCCACATAACTCCAAATACTTGCATGTAAGAAATGAGTTGCTCTAAAACAAAATATCAACTTGTACTTCAAAGCAAGAATGAAAAACAAAGTATCAAGTGAAACTTGTAGCAAAATTTAATTTAGAAATTGAAATGTCATGGTGAGGTTGTGTTAATTTTAAAGCAATCAAAATGAGCTAAAACGGAAAGTTAGCAAAGATGCAATATTAATCCACCCACACAAAATCATCCTTCTAAAAGAGGAGAAAAAATGCATTGGGTAAAACCCAAGCTCCCACAAGAAAAACAAATATTTTATTATGATATTACAATGGAGTTAAAGCTTTTTAGAGGGCTACCCAAAAGATGAAAGGAAATAGTACAAGATTTGGAATTAGAAATAACTATAATATCCCCCCAACAATAGCAACCTCAAAGGTCAATGAAGATTTGCTAAATTCTGAAAATTACAATCTCCACAAAGGCCCACAGCCTATCCTTATTTGCAGCTCCTCCTAGTGTCCACAGCTTCCTTGAAATAAACCTTGGATGTCTGAAAGGTCCTACAAAAAAACTAGTTAGAGTTCAATAGTCTTTCCTCAAAGAATTTGTGTCAAAATTCCAACTCTCAGCTGCAAAACTAAGACAAAATTAGTGTAAAAAAGCATGTAAGTATAATACAAAATAATATACAAAACCAAATCAAGTGATAGGAGCAAACCCCATCACTTGCCTAATTTGGGAAATAGCTAAATATACCAATGAAAACACAATTTTTTAAAGAGATTTAAATTATGAAGTATTTGTTTGTATACAAGTTGTCAAAGAAAATCACTTCATAAGATAAACTATGGAATTCAAAGAACCAATGGGAGCTCCTTGGAGAATGTGTCAAAAGTGGGTTGGTCTCTCCAAAGACTTCCCCTCGCGCTTGATATTTGATCCAACAAGATTTTCCTCTACAAAACTTCAATCAAACATTAGTCCCATAGAGATTTAGCAAATAAGCAATGACAAGAAAACTCTAGAAATTTATTGGAAAATAACTAGAGAATTTCACACCTAAAGCATACTCCTAAATCAATTGCTAATGCAAGACAGCTTTACATTAACAAATCTACAAGAGCATATGGAAATAAAATAAATCAAAGCATGAGCAAAGGAAATTATACCAATAGTGAGTCAATCATCATACTCCAATGAAACAATAACTCATGAATGAACCCCAAACTCTTTTATTGCAATTGAGAAAAGGTGTACATAAGAGCAGAGCTTTCCCAAGCACAATAGCTCGTAAACAATGAATACACAGTGACAGCCCATGGCTCTATTATATATAAGTTTGGGAACCAATCCCAAGGCAAATGGTGACGATCCCAAGACAAATGGGTGACAATCCCAATGTCTCTACATGCAAATTCGAATTTCCCAAGTGGCCATTTGATTTTCTCTAGAGAGGCCCACACAATCCTTGATGAGGGAGCTCGAATTAGATGAGAAGACATGTGGGAGAGTGAAGTGGAGTGGTAGGAGACCACTATCCATCTCACTCAAGTTAACTCTAATCCAATCTCAAGTCAACTCATGATATCTCCTTCAAGCTCTAGTTAACTTCCTCAAATCGTGGATCTTGTACTTGGAACTTGTTGTCTTCTCCACAAAAAAATCAATTTGTTTGATTTGTGGTTTATGTGGAGTTCGCATCACTTGGTAACTCAACTTTGATATTTAGATGAGTTTTCACTTTATTTCCACATCATTTGAACATGTGTGGATATTTATTTTTCTCCATTTATTTAATTGTTGGGCTAATTTATTGTCACATTTTCCACAAAGCTTAAGAAAAATAGGTTTTGAGGGTCTAGAATTTATTTTTTACCCCTCGAAGTGTGTCATTGTAGAAAGTTGAGAGTGAGAGGTGTAATTTTGAGCACACATACCCCATACAACTTCTTTAGACATCACTTATTACATTTTACATTCAAATTTTATTCAAATTTCCACCCTGCGGGAAATTTAAAAAAAAAATTAAAATGACTCCTAGACCTAATCAAATTCCACGAAATTTTACGAGTGATCTAATATGGTAATATATAATGACTCTAAACACTAGAGCTCACCCAAGGCCTCGCCTTCAAGCCATACTCTGGATTTGTGGTTATGCTTGAAGGAAAAAACTCAATTAATTATTAACCAAGTGAAAAAACCTCCCAGAGTAAACTCACTTGATGACACGATCCCAAGTTACCTAGGCATGTTATATGACTCAACTTCATCATACTAGCATCACTTTACATCATTCCCGCAAGGTTTGCGGAATCTAAATACAACAGAAGAAGATGAGAAGAAGAAGTAGAGTTGAAAAACTCTGGTGATATGACGTTCTCTGATGGTTCATGAAGTCTCTGATACATCCTTGGGCATGGAGTCTTCAAAAAATCTTTGGGTATACTCCAATGGTCAACATTTGGCTCCACATGGAGATACATGCTAGATAGGAAGTGATAGTATGCAAGAACCTGGAATCTGCATCCAGCAACAAAAGACATATATCAGTAGTGTCAGTTCAAAATATCATCATATAAAATCAAGTACATAAATGAAGAAATGGAAATTTATTCTAAGAGCATAAATGACAATTTATTCATGAAATGAAACTACTTAACAAAAATGACAAAATATAAAGTTAGAAATACAATACAGAGATGCCCCATGGCATTAGATGTCTTCGATGAAATCCATCTTAAGAACTTGTATACTCACAGGGAAATCCATAGGTTCCTTCTTTGATGTGCCCTGTCCAATTCTAACTATCTTGGGACTTTGACTTGCCCCAATATTAACCTGTTTGTGGCCATTAGATATACCAAGCCTCTTCCTTTTCCCTTTTCGACTATTGATTTGTTGAGGCTTGATCCTGCTCAAAAATGGTGATTCATTTTTTGTCTTTCTTATTTTTTCGTTTTTTTTCTTCTTGGTTAGTTACGATGGTGATGATGATGCAATTACTGTCAATCCTATTGCCTTGTCCTAAGAATTCCTTGATGGAAGATTCGAAGTACACAAGCTTTTTGTGTTATGCCTAAATTCTCCATTTTGATTTTGCTTTGTTAGGAGGGGGGAGTTTGTCAACGTTGCATCACTTCCTGGCTTGTATGACCCATAGATAATCTCATTGTTGGGTTTCCTTGGATCCTCAACATGATATCTTCACTCTAATTAAGCCTGACAAAGGTATTATCAGGCATGGGGATGGTGGCATATGATAAGTCCATTTGAAGGCTACCAAATAAATCTAATGCCTATTTTCTTAATAGGAGCATTCCCCATGCATCAAGCACATCTATTACAACAATATCCATTGTCATTATTTTGTTTGGGTATGCAGCTAGGAAACCCTGTAAATCTTTAATTATTCCACACACTTCAATTATTTTTGAATCCATTACATTTTGTGATAGGACCTAGATACCCTTAAGTTCAGTTTCTCCATAACTTTCTTAGTCATGACAATTGATGAAGCCCCTAAATCTAGCATGCAGTTGTGTAAAAGACGACCATCCAATATCAAAGAAATAAAAAATGGTCGATGATCTTCATTCCCCACATAACAGTTCATACTTTTCAATACAGTTTCTTCATCTTCTTGTTCATTATTAGGCTTTTCTTCCCTTTGAGTAACTTCAATGGCACTTAGTAACTTTGCCCTTTGAGATGGTATCTTTAAAAGCTCTGTCACTGGGATAGAAACCTTTGCATTATTCACCCAATTGCCCAAGTCAAAATTTAATTCTGAAGAAGGAGGAGAAAAAATTCTATGATTATTCTAGTTTTGGACATCCTTTCTCTGATAAGTCATCCGTTCGTGTTTTGCCATAGCTAGAGTTTGTCCAGATGTAGGGTTTTCCCCAAAAACCTTAGTGACTTTGTCAAAATTTGCAATCATATTGTCAACCCCAAGATTATTAGGCCTATGGTCAATCTCTTGATTTCTTTCAATAATGTATACTTGATCTTCCATGGAGAACATATTGATTTGACCACTTGTTCCTACATGCTCATCTCCTAACATGTTACCTTCCATAATTACCTTTACATATGGGCATGTGGCCTCTTCATGAAGCTCATTACATGGCCTACAAAAAGGGGTAACTTGATCTACCATGTTGGTGGATTCTAATGGATTTGGAGGCCTATAATCTTGTGGAAGGCCCTTATTCTTTTGTCATCTACTATTTGGTCAAGGTTGGAATATTTGCACTCGTGATCTTTCCATGGCCACCAGCCTATTTTGAATGGCTTGCATTTCTTAAGTGTGATTTGCTTCCATGTTCTTGATTAATTGGGTTAACTCCTTGATGGGATCCTTATCAACTTTCTTTGCTTCAGTTTTCCCTTTATGTTCATGGGATTTAAATGGCCCTCTATTAAAACCAGGAATTTCAAACTTTCCTAATTCATGCCCTAGCCTTTTCCATCTTCAAGGCTTCAGTTTGAGTTGCACCCAGATTTGTAGGCTCTTTTCTTCTTAACTCATAGGCAATGTCAACACAAAAAGCATTCAAATATGAGCACCAAAGAAACTCGTTAAGAGGCTTAATAGTAGCAGGCATGCTTTTCACTAAATCATTAAATCTTTTATTAAATTCCTCCATCGTTTCATTCTCATTCTTCTTCATATTGCTAATAGCATTGATCCAGTGTCTATTATCTTTCTTCTCTCTAAATTTTCTCATAAAAGCATTGATGATAGCTTCTAAGGAGTCATAAGAGTTAGCAAGTTGCTCAATGAACCAATCAGGGGTATCCTCTTCTAAAGAGAGAACAAAAAGTCTCATCTTTACATCCTCATGGTTAGCAATGTTACACCACTTGAAAATGCAAACATTGAATTCTTAACGTGTGATGTAGCACTAATGGCATTATTACCTTGAAAGGAAGGCAAATTTTCGATAGCTTTATCAAGGATATCGTGAGGATAGCCATTAATGTTAGTAAAATTACAAGGAGAAAAAAGATCATTCATGGTGCTTGGCTCTACTTGTTCTTGAAAGAGAAAACAGACATCAGAAATATCCTCTTGCCCAAGATTAGCAAGAAGTCTACCATGAGAGAGTGTTTAACCTCTCTCTAAAAATCCTTTGAGGCTCAAGAGTGGGGCTAACTAGACTACTTGGACGCCTCCTATTAGAAACTCTTGCATAATTCAAACTAAGTGGAGTCGCCACTTGAGCAAGAATCTAATAGTAAAAGTCCAAAATGTCAAAACCTTAGTTGCGGGGGAGCGCCCCCCCCCCCCCCTCAAAAACCGAAGCGCGCTCCGGGCGGGAGCGGCTCGGGAGCACGCTCCCTAAATCGCTCCCGGACGGGAGCGATTTTCGGGAGCACGCTCCCTACCAAAAAAATTTCGCTCCCTGCCGATTTCGGGAGCGACCTAGGGAGCGGCCGCTTCGTCGCTCCCAGAGCGATTTTTAAAGCCCGGGA
>APFE031559247.1:0-11187 GCA_000404065.3 Pinus taeda
CATTCCATCGCTATCTAGTGTATATCCTTGCTGTAATCTTTCCTTTACAGCTTGTTGTACCTGCTGTTTTAAGTGCTGGTATTCAGAATCGCGACTTGCTGCTGTTTTTATTTGTTCAACCAGCGAAGTCTGCCACTTGCTGACTGATAGTTCACATAAACAATGAACCTTCCGACTTAGCGCATCAGCCAGTCGATTTTCTTTGCCCTTTAAATGCTTTATTTCGAAATCAAACCCACTCAGGAAATCTGCCCAACGGCCTTGTCTTGCATTCAAGGTAGGTTGGCTGAAATAATGGGTCAAACTGTGATGATCAGTTAACAACAGGAATTTCCTCCCTAGGAGGTAATGTCTCCACATTTTCAGCGGATGACTAACAACTGTTAATTCCAGATCATAAGCAGAGTATCTCTGCTCATGCTAGCTTCCTTGATTCGTAAGCTATTACCTTTCCCTCCTACATTAGTACTCCTCCCACACCCTCCTTACTAGCATCGGTGCACACCATGTAATCCTTATTAGGATCATCTATAATCAGGATGGGTGCAGTGGTGAGTAAGTGCTTCAAGCGGTCAAAGCTCTGCTGACATTCTGATGTCCACTTAAATATCTTCCCCTTTTTCTGCAATGAGGTGATAGGATAGGCTATCCTAGAAAAGCCTTCCACAAACCTCTGGTAATAGCCATCTAACCCCATAAAGGATCTGATATCAGCAACATCTTTGGGTATGGGCCACTTTATAATAGTTTTTATTTTCTCGGGGTCCACTGCAATTCCTTCTTTAGTTATCACGTGGCCCAAATACTGGATTTCCTCCTTGAAGAAATCACATTTACTGAACTTAGCGTATAGCTGGTGTTCTCGAAGAGTTTGTAAGACCATCCTCAGGTGTTTCTCGTGTTCCTCTTGAGAACGAGAGTATATCAGAATATCATCAATAAATATCAGCACAAACTTGTCCAAAAACTGGTGGAACATGCTGTTCATCATGCACGTAAAGGTAGCAGGTGCATTGGTCAAACCGAAAGGTAGCACTACAAATTCGTAGTGCCCATAGCGTGTCCTGAAGGCGGTTTTAGTGATGTCCTCATCTTTAATCCTGATATGATGATAACCAGATCGCAGATTGATCTTGGAAAATACTTTTGCCCCTTTCACTTGATCAAAGAGTTCATCTATCCTGGGTAAGGGATACTTGTTTTTGACCGTGAGCTTATTCAGATGTCGATAGTCTATACACATACGTAGGGTGCCATCTTTCTTTTTCACAAATAATACTGGAGCTCCCCATGGTGATACACTGGGACGTATGTACTGTTTATCCAACAGCTCTTGTAGTTGCATTTTCCACTCTGTTAACTCTAGTACGCTCATCCGGTATGGTGCCCGTGATACTGGTGCTGCTCCCGGTATTAATTCTATAGTAAAGTCTATGTCCCTCTTTGGGGGCAGCCCTGGTACCTCTTCAGGAAAAACATCTACGAATTCCTGCACCACCGGGATATTGCCTAATGCAGACATCTTATCTTTCTGGTTTGCATAACCGACTTGAATAGCGTAGATCTGACATTTCTTTCTAAGACACTTAGCTAACTGAGAAGCTGTGATAGGCCGAATCTAGACAGTGTGTTTAATCCCCTGCAATTCTTGTTGCTGCCCCAAATCATCCTTGTAATAAATGGTTTTGGTTTTGCAATTTACTAGGGACCAATGCTTTTCCAGCCAATCCATGCCAATCAGGATGTCATAAGATCCTAATGGAAGTACATTCAGGTCTGCTGTTATTGGCTGTCCAGCTATGCTTAAGGAACAGTTATTAATTTTAGCTAGAACCCGTCTCTTGGCACCCGTAGCTAGCTGTACCAACCATGGGTTTTTGAACCTTTCCGAAGATAGCTTACAATGTTCCACTACTTTTGGGCTAACGTAACTTAAGGTAGCTCCTGGATCAATAAGAACAGCTATAGAAAGGTTTGAAATCTTACCTTCAAACTCCACCATAGTCGGTTGGTATTCCGCTTGCCGGTCCTCCAAGGCTGCGTTAATTCTTGGTACGCTGCGTGCCACATCCCCAACGGTTGAGGCTTCGTGGATCTGAGATATTTGGTCGACTCCTTTACGCTGCGGGCAGTTTTTAACATAATGCGGTCCTCCACATCCCCAACACTGGACTGGAGGTCTGGTTCCTTCGATCTCTGATCTGGCAGGCGGTTCACTAACTCTGCTTTCACTTGGCTTGGCCCGGAAGGTACCCTTGGTTGTATTTCTGTTAAACTGCCCCTTTCCAGCACTCTTACCACCATTTCCACGACTTCCTTTGTTATTACCAGCAACTCTGTTGCTTTTTCTGTCATTCCATCTTTTGCTTGAAATATCTCCTTTTTGTTTGTTCTGCTGGTAACAAATTCTTGCCTTATGAATTGCCTCGTCCATGGTTCGGGGATTGTCAAACTCTATTCGTTCCCTTATATAGGCTGGTAGACTGCTCACAAATCTTTGTACTTTGGCCTTTTCTTCTTTGATATATGGCACATAGCGAAGTAGGGAAGTGAAGCGGTTAATGAATTCGTCCATGGACTGTTGCCCCAGTCTTAAATCATGGAATTCTCGTGCCTTCTCGTCATAAAAACACTCGGTTAGATATATTTCCTTAAAGTATTTCTGGAATTTTTCCCAAGTGATGTTCTGCTCACTCACTCCTTTTACAATTTTAATCTCTTCCCACCACAAGGTTGCTTTACCCTGTAGCTGGAAAATGGCCAGCCGCGCCTTCAGATTTTGGTCATATTCATACAGTTGGAAATACTTGTTAATGTTTATTAACCAAGCCTCTACCGCTTCTTCCTGCTCTTCATCGAAAAGTGGAGGTTTGATTTTTCGGAACTCTCCCTGTAATTCCATTTTTTGTCTGTTTGAGGTCTGCTGCTCTAGTACATTGTCAGAATGGTCTTCCTTCTCCCCTGAAATCTCAGGTGCGTAATCCCGCTCTTCAGTTCCCCTTTGCTGTTCCGCACTGGGATTGGCTAATGGCGGATTTTGTTTATTTGACAGACTCCTTAATATTCTTTCTTGCTCCTCTGTTAATCGTGCGTTGTCTTCTCGCAGACGCACCATCTCACTTTTCAGCTCTTGAACAGTCTGTAATATCTCCAGATTGGTACTGCGTGTCTCAGCACCAAGCTGTATCCACAACTCTGGGTTTTCCTGAGGGACGCTGCCTACTCCCTGCATTTCCTCCATCTTACTTGTTGACTGCTAGCAGATTGTTGTTTCTGTATGGATTTCCTAATTGATAAACAAGCAATCAATTTAGTTACCTTTGTTACTTCCTCATATATGCACTATATAATTTTTTTTTTTTTTTTTTTTTACAGATGGGCTTCACTACTCCAGAGGCCACAGTTTTGAAACCTCTGCTCTGATACCACATTGTCACGACCTTTTTAACACATTATATAAAAACAGTAAAAATTAAAAAAATTTATGGTAATGGTGGTCAACTCATGAACCCAACCCTCTAACTGTTAAGGAACATAACCTAGTTATGAACTAAGCTTAAGCGCTGCATACATATATCTAACCTTTAATATATGCCTACCCCACCGAGTTGGTGTTAACACCTGCGCATATACCATGGACGTTGGAAACCTTGGTGTTATGTTAACCTTAATTTTTTGACCCAACACGCATAATTTGATTATGCCAGATGGTGAATGGAGATCATCCTAGCTCATCCCCTCCGTAGCCAAGTGGCAAGTGATCACGTGAACCCATGTGGTTGACCCACTGTGGTTTCCGCGCCAGGTTTTCCTGCTTTGATGGACGATGGAGCTCTTTCGAACCCATCGTGTGGCTCATATCTGCTCGAGGGTTCAACAGCCAATACATAATGTGCCGGGTTCTTCGGATCAGCTCATTTGTTCACTACGCCTCAGCCAAGCTCTCCCTCAGCTTGTCAAACCCTTCTGCATCACCTTCCATTCGGGTATTAATCTCTGGCATTCCGCACCTGGTATTTCTTTACAGTCTTACATTACAACCCTTGAAGTTATTTGGTTTTCGACTGTTCTGGTTTACATATCGTGATTTCTCAATGTGCAGGTGGGTCGGCCAGTTGCAGTCTCCTTCTGCCACAGGGGTTTTGTCACCTTCACTCCACAGGTATGCTCATTTCCTTCTTGTGGTTCCTGCATTGGAAATCGAAGTGTATTTGAGAAATGGAATTATTGTTCTCTGGTCTGAGGCGTGGCTCGTGACCCTTTTCCTTCATGTCTCAGGTCGGCTTAATATTTCCAGAACCCTGGTTACTTTGGCAGACGGCCTCCTTTTGCCGGGACCTGTACTGCGGTTACAGTCAGGGTTTAGCTAGGGTTTAGTCATGGCTTTCATGCCGTCCATACGATGTATATTTGGTATTGACTTTGGTCTACGGACATAATATGAGTGCATTGAAGTTTGTATATTCTCTGTTAAGCTTCCTCTGAGCTATCTACAGTTTCATATAGCTGCAATGATTCGGTACAGTTGTTTATCTCGTTTTGGTTATAAGAGTTCTTTAATCCTCTACAGGACCCTTAAGACTCTGTTATCAGTTTACCTTGATTTAAATGAAAATGTTGCTCTGCGTTCATGGGATTTGTCATATATTTAATGGTCTGTTCTGGCTTGAAACTACCGATGTTTTCTATGAAACGATTTACTGTTCCAATGATATTATTGTTATGTCGTTTTCCTTTGCTTACTGTACATTACTACCCATGAGGGTTTATGAGTCAGGCATACTTTTCCATTTACAACAAATATGATATTTTATAGGTTTGGTTTAGTCTTTACATGCATTCGAATCATGTGTACCCTTATACATTTCTTATGGTTTAATGCGGCCTTAAGGGTATGTCTTGCATTCGGTAAATGAATGTATAGGCAACCCTTCTTCCGCGTATACTGTCAATCATAACCGGGATTCGCCGGAGTCTGATATACATATATACATTCATTTAGTTCATGGTTCTGTTAATGTACTCTATTATTTTGGTAACCCGAGGATAGCTTTCTGAAAGTTTAACCTGTGTATTTACATGCTCGCTACTTACTTCGGGTTTGTATAGCTATGAGGTAAACCTGTGATGGCATCCTACTAATGTGTGCTGGCTTACGCCGTGTTCATTTCTTTACCGATCTCTCATTTACAACATCGTTTTCATGATATTTACTTGGTTCACACAGTATTAGTTTCTGGTAATATTTCTGAAGTTCGCACCGCATTATTATTTAATGACCTTGCTTGGGTTTACACAGTATTGTGTATACGCATAATGCTTGGTCCACACAGCACTTATGCCGTGTCTCTTTGTTTACACAGTGTTACAGCTATGCCATATCTCTGTGATTTATACAGTGGTTTAGATATGCTATATTTCTATGTCTATTCAGCATTTTGGTTTATATATAAGCACGAGTTGTTGCGCCGGTTCACGACTATGCTTTCATTAGGATGAGGTGTTTGTCTAACATTTCCAGAATGCCTAGCTCGGCTCCATTCCGTAGCCGAGACTCTGACTATTTTATTTCCTTCCTAATAATTAATAAACTACTGCGGTCTCTCCTACCGCCAAACCGCCCCTTAGGGTCTGGTTTTACCATGGAAAGTTATATCCAACAACCAGATTTTATTGCAGATGAAAAATGACACTGATACAACATTAATCTTTTATAATGACTACCATTAATCAATGGAAAGAACACAGATTTAGTCTGTTCACCTTCAGTATCTGCTCTTCATTCTATAACTCGGTTAGAAAGTGCATACCTAGGTAGCCTGCTACCGATATTCCTACTTCCAGAAGTCACCTGCAACTGGTTTGCTCTTATCCTCCCAACCTTGAGATCCACTTGCGTTGGATTCTCCCCCCGAGCCGTCTTGCAGGCCTACAGCCCTCAACAAGACTCATGCACTACCGTGCTAGGTTATCTGGTCACTACCAGACTTAACCTCTTTTCTCACTCTGCTTTTTCTCTCAGAAATTCTTCTCTCTGTCTGTTCATCAACAGCCCAGATGTTTTCCTCCCAGGACTTTTCCTTGGGTGAGAAGCAGTTACTTCAGTTTCATAACTGATTTTATTTTCTTTTAATAGAAAATCCTCCTCAAGGAGGTTGCCAGCATTTCATGAATATACACATGTAAAAATAATCTGATATATTCATTTCATAATTAAATAATGTCATTTAGTGATAACAAGTCACCACTCATACAATTTTTACCTCAGTAAATGTTCCAGAATTACAAGTTACCGGGGTCATTACACAGGCCAAAAGAATGGGGAGGATGGGGAATCAAGAGGCTCCCTGAATTCAGTCTTTCCTTGGCTGCTAAGTCAGGTTGGAGACTCATCACGATGGAGAACCTTTGGACAAGGGTAATTAAACGAAAGTATATTGATCCAGTTCCTCTGGAAGACTGGATTCGAAGTCAAGAAAAGAAGTCGAAGCATTCCTCTGTCATTTGGAAGGCAACGGTTAAGGCCTTCCCTATGATTGAACAAGGCTTGGCTTGGAAAGTGGGTGATGGGCAAAATGTTAGAATTGGTAGAGACCCATGGGTCAGATGCAATGCAGCATATGCTCTATCTCCTGGTCTCTTGAGACACCTGGGCAGCAAAGGTATATTCACTCTTAACTAGGTGGAGAAAGTAGGCCCTTATTCTATCTGGGGTCAAACTTGGAAAAGTGCCGAGGACCTTGGTCTTAACATCAGATGGCATAATGAATGGGCCTCTTTTATTGAAGAACTTCAACGTTCAAATGTCAGGATAAAAAATGATCAGGATGTTTTGTTATGGGCTCAAGGGAAAACAGGAGTGTACTCCCCTAAAGATGGCTACTCTTTCCTCATGAATAAGAAAGGATGGGCTGCCCCGGAGTGGTGGTCGAAAAATCTGTGGAAGATAAAATGTCCTTTGAAAGCTAGGATCTTTTTATGGTGTATTTTGAAGAGGAAAATCCCTACCTGGGATATTCTCCAATCCAGGTTCTTCATTGGACCTGGGAGATGCCCCCTTTGCAAATCGGATGGGGAATCTATTAATCATCTTTTCACATCTTTTCCTGACTCTTTAAGGATTTGGGGGGAACTTATTGGTCTGCTAAATATAAAAGTTCAATGGGAGTCTGTTCAGATGGATGAGGCGTGGAGAAATTGGTGGAATAAGAATCCAGATGGAAATCTTAGGAACCTTCCTCCTATTTTTTTCTGGGGTCTGTGGCTTGCCAGAAACAAATGTTTATTTCAGGATTTAGAAATTTCTACATCATCAGTTTCCACTAACAGTGCGGCCATTTACTCATCCATACCTCCTCCTGAAAAAAAAAGGATCAAAACCATGATACTCCCATAATTATTAATGAAGGCTACCCCTGGGCTATTTTCGATGGGGCTTCCCAACATAACAGAGCAGGAGCTGGTATATGCATCCATTTCAACAAAGATCATTCCATTAAGGCTTCCGTGGGTTTGGGTCAGGGAACAAACAACTTCGTCAAGTTATCTGCATTGCGCCTCCTCATGTGTTGGTCTATTCAAAGTAAACATACAACAAATTCAAATCTTTGGAGATTCTTTGAATGCAGTCAAATGGGTTAATGGGAATGCTGTGTGGCAACACCAGATTTTGAAGGTTATACTTGATTATATTGTGTCATTAAAATATCGCTTTCTAAATTTCTCTTTATGCCATATTTACAGGGATAAAAACACTACAACAGACCAACTTTCTAAAGCTGGCCTACAACAAACTCTGGGCAGCTAGTCCATCGAAGAACTAAGGCAGGGGCAGTCGGTTACTTCACTACAGCCTCCTTTTGCTCCTCATACATAACAGGTGCTCTTCAGGGTAAATTTTTCATTTTAAAATTTCTTACTCAACAGTTTCCAGCGGCGTGGAGTTTCATGGTTTCTTCTTATCCCCTGTTTCCGGGCTCGTGACTGTTTATTTATCTCTTTGGTGGATCCATCATACTGGCCTTTTGGTGGGCGATTCACATGGTTTTATATTTTCATCCGGCAGCGGAAGTATATAAATTATGGCTTTCTCATGACAGTGCCTATAGTTTTTTGTATGAGGTTTCTTATCCTCCTCTTGAGGTGGCCTCCCTAGTTTTATTTTATATATGATCAGAACTTATAAAGGGGTCCTCAGATCCAAAAAACTGTGTCTATAGTTTTTCTATGTCCTCGAGACAGACATGTTTCCGATGATCTGTGTATCATTGTGGTCTTGTTATGCTTTTTGTTTCCAGTTTTTTGACCTCTGGTTTCCACAACTTTCTGTTGTCTGGAAGTTTTATCTGTGATCACTCGAAAAATGTAAAACTTTTTATATTTATAATAAAAAGTACTGATTTTTTCTACAGAAAAAAAATAACATCAATTATATAATTATAATGATTAGTATAATAGTCTTACAAAATAGTAAAACATAAAACAAATAAATAATATAGTAAGAAAATGAATTATGATTATTAATATAGTAATAGCATGAGTTAAAGGATGATAATTATTAGTATAATAGTGTTATAATATAGTAAAACATAAAACATAAAACAAACACACAATATAGTAATAACATGAATTAAATAATCATAGTGATTAATATAATAGTGTTACATAATAGTAAAACATAAAACAAACAAACAATATAGGAGTAACATGAATTAAATAATTTTAATGATTACTATAATAATCTTAAAAAATAGTGTTAAAAATAGTAAAACATAAAACATAAAACAAACAAGAAATATAGTAATAACATGAATTAATATAATATAATAACATGATTAATATGATAATATTAGTAAATAGTGTTAAAAATAGTAAAACATAAAACATAAAACAAACAAGAAATATAGTAATAACATGAATTAAAATTATTAATATAACAATAACATGATTTAAATAATGATAATGATTAGTATAATAGTGTTACAAAATAGATCCTTCTCACACAAAATTAGAGGGTATAGCAATTTTTTTCGTCGGGTGGAACGATGAACCCTAACTTCCTTGACGCAGCCTCCCTTCCTTCGACCACCGTTTAGCCTCTGCTCGGCTCTGCTGTTGGCAGAGACGCACGATTCTCCCATAGAGCGTCGGCTTCTCCCTTCTTCAGTGAATTGCAGGTATTCCATTTTCTTCTGAATGCCCCCCTCTCTCCCCTGTTAAGGACGAACAGGCAGATTATACTCACGCTTCTCCTTAGGTGGCGGCTACTAGGAAGACATTCTATGATCTGGAATGTTGCTCAGCCTCATTACTACCTCGTCTGTCCCTCAAGAATAGCCAATACTCTGTTTTTAATCTTCAGAATTTCCTCAGATCCCTGGATCTGCCTGGATGGTCCATCTGGAAGCTTTATGGAGCGGAAAGCATCGACAAACTCAATGACGATGGGAATCTCCCATCATCTCCTCTCTTTCCCCTGTGGCAAGTTCAGAAAAAGATAGCCCAGCAAATCTCCTACTTCTTCTCGTCTCAGGTTTGCAGAGGAAAGAGGAACTCTGATCTTTCTGCCTCGTTTAAGATCCAAATCAAGCTCCTCTCTGGAAATACTCTGCTACAATGGGTAAGCTCTTCGGATCTAGTGCAGGACCTTAAGCATGCTCTAGAACTCAAGCTGGGGATTCCCTCTGCAGCTCATCGACTTCTCCACGAAGGTAAAAAACTTGAGGATCTCTATCCCCTTTCTTTCTACAACATTAAGAGAAATTCCCCCATTATTTTTGCCCTTCGTTTGAGAGGGGGAGCTGTAGGACAGTCATCCTCAACCAAGGCATTTTCATACAAGGATGTTGTCCATGCACAGAAGCAGGAAAAGACAGTTCCACCAGTTCAGGCTCCCAAACCTTTTCCAGTGGACAAACTGGAGGATACCCCCTCCATTAAAATAGTGCATCCAACGCTGGATGAGCAAACCCAACAGTTTACAGAGCGTGGCATTATTTGCAGATTCAATGGGCTATGGCCACACACAGCAGACCTCTACCAGTGGATTCACTCTAACTAGACCAACATTTGCAAGGTTCTGCTATGCTCAAAGGGCTTTTTCATTACAATGTTCGCTTTTGATGAGGACTACCAAAAAGCTTTAAACGCAGGGCCATGGTTTTGGGGCTCAGCAGGTTTATTCCTCACCCCCTGGTTCGCAGACTTCGATCCATCTACAACAATCATCACCAAGCTCCCAATCTGGGTCAGACTTCCTAATCTCCCAGCACATCTATGGCACTTTGTTGTATTCCAAGGGAGCCGCAACTCTCTAGGCCGCTTTCTAGACACAGATATTTCTAGACGGGAAAAGGGCCTATACACCTTTCCCAGAATTTATGCAGAAATAGACATGAGCAAAGGTCTCCCAGACAAGATCAATCTCAAAATTGGAGACTTCCATTGGACTCAGAACTTGGATTACGAGAACACAGCCTTCCGCTGCTGCAACTTCCATCAAACAGGGCACCTTCAGAGCTCTTGTTCCTCGATGCCTGCCCAAAAGAAGAAAGCCAATCCTAAATAGAAATCCAAAAGTTGGAAGCCTCATGACCCTCCCCCCATGGACGATTTTGATTTCAGCTGGGATGAAGAGGAGGAGAATGAGGAAGGAGTGGAAACCAAGATGGTACAGGAACTGCCCTCGGCTGAGCTTGAGGATTTGTATGTCCAGCCAATATCTCAGAAAAGGAATCATGAATCCTCTACCTCGGATTCAGATAAGGATACCTCTTAGTCGGCCCAGCTCAGTTTGTAATTCATGCTAGATCAGCAGTGCCCTCCTGAATGGGTCAAAGTTGGTAAAAAGAAATGGAAAAAATGCCGAATAGTTGATTCTTCCCATGATGGGTAGAATCCTATGCTTTGTTTTTTCTCTCCGATTCTTCTAGTTACTTCCTTCTCTGCTCTTCTCTCTTCTCTTTTCTTCTAGGAGCCGAGGTGGATTGCCTACCCTTTCCGACTGCCTGTGTTCTGGTTTCTCATGGCTGTAACTTCTTACTGTACTATACGTTCTCTTAATAGAATTAGTTTTTACCGAGAAAAAAAAATAGTGTTACAATATTAGTAAAACATAAAATAGACAAACAATATAATAATAACATGAATTCAATAAAGATAATGATTAGTATAGTAGTGTTACAAAAT
>APFE031559250.1:0-10122 GCA_000404065.3 Pinus taeda
CAAATGGCTCAAGGGTCACTTGAGTTTGCAAAGTCATTTCATACTTTAGTATCCTTTTGGTCTCTTTTGGCACTCATCACATCCCCTAGTGTACCTCATATCATGTTAGTGTAGAGTAGACAAATAGTAGCCAACATGAAGAATTTTGAAGGTTTTTCTCTTAGAAACAAGGTGGCCCCCATAGGGTCCATCATGGCATGCTCACATGCAGTCAAAAAAGCCATCCTCCCTTACACATCTCTTCAATATCTCATTTCTTCCAAATTTGGACAGATTTTGGTGAATCTAATTGGAAGGGGCATTTTTTTTTATATTAAATGAATCAAATCACTATAAAAATAAATGAAATGCGAAAATACTTTGGGAAATTAAATTTTAGAACACTACATGGTACAGGCTAAACACATGGCATAAAGGAATGACAAGAGGCCTTATTGGCTCCCAGAAGGGTGGGGCTATGAAGTAAGAGTAAGAAGGAGTGGAAAGATTGATAAGGTATTGTTCTCCTCCTAAGGCCAAGGATGCAGTCCTTGGGTTTTATTTTTAAATACCTTTGTATAGCAAAATTTCAAAAAAATTGTCAAGTAACAAAATAGTATATTTGAACTAGGCACCATTGAGAATTTCAACTTATTAGTGATTTCTAATATTTAAAAGTTAAGTTAAGAGTTCCTATTAATGTAGTTGAGAATTATATTATTATATCTCACCATCACAATTGTGTGTTTATTTACAGCTTTATTATGAACCCATGACAGGGCGTCAGTTCAGATCTAAGAATGAAGTGCTGAGTTTTCTATCATGAGGAGGAGACAAATTAATACTATTGTTGCTTGCAGCAGAGTGCATAGATAGACTTAGTAGGAATGTTCCAACAAATTAGGGTATTAACTTAGCTCATTAGGAATGTTCTAAATCTACATTGCTGTAATAATGAAATAAACATAGAGCTCTAGCTTAGAAATGTATTTTGAAATAATTTTTGATTGCATGCATTTGATGTACCCTATGGGTAGCTGAACATGGAAGGTATTAGAGTGATAAAGTCTACTTCTAAAAAAGATATTATATTCCCACTAGAAATTAAGTTGGTTTTGTGATTATGTGATTATTTTCTCACTTCAATTCTTACCATGTGATTATTCTGTCTTCCCATACCTGATATGTTTCCTCATATGAAAGTTATTACCCTAAAAGTATGTAATTGATTTTTCTCTCATGGTAACTACAGAAATGATAGCTTAGTAATATATTGTTCAAAACACTTTCTATTCATTGCATTTATAGTTCGAAAATATGTAATTGATTTTCCTCTCATAGTGGCTACACAAAATATAATTATGCACATTATTCGAAACCTAGATATTATTCAAAAGAATCTCCATTCATAATTAAAAAGAACTTCAAAACATAAAACATATTTAAGTAATTAATCCACCCAATATTACATATTATATAGATCATAATAAATTACAACCCATATATCAAATACTTCTATCAAGTAAACATAACCAGAATACAAAGGTCTATACAAGTTTGAGAATCCATTCATCAATACTTGAATATATATGATGATATATATGATGATTATGAGAGGAAGAAGTGGTGATGCAATACTGATACACATAGTGACGTGTCAAGGGTGGTGTAGCATTCAACACAGGCCTCATATGTTATATGTTATACTCTACTTGACAATATATTAAACCAGTGTTTAGATTATAGGTTGCATGTATAGGTTGTTATTATATGTTGCATGTATAGGTTGTTTATGTGTGAGTATATTCATTAAGTTAATATGCAACTTAAAAAAAAGGTTGTTTATGTGTGAGTTTAACATGTTAAGATGTTATAATAAAAGATTATATGAAATACCAAAAGGAGATATTCATTAAGCAAATTATAAAATAATTTTAATAGGCAACTTAACAAAAAAAATCATGAACAGTTTTTTTAATGTGTGAGTTTAATATGTTAAGACGTTTTAATAAGGAACTTAGAATATGCTAGTAGAAAATGATATGAGAAAATTCGATTGTTTTATTTATTTCTGGATGGATACGTATACTTCTAAAATAGTTTAGAATAATAGTAAGAGATACCAGAAAAGTGAAGATTTAACGATTAATCGACAAAGAGAATGCAAATAGACTAAAATTTAACTGAAAAATAATAATGCAGTTTGATTGAAAATACTGGTTTATCTTTCATAACTGTCGATATAGGTATATTGTTGCATTTCGATTGAAAATACTGGTTTATCTATAATATTATCATTCTGTTTATCGATTGAAAATACTGGTTTATCATTCTGTTTCATATATATTATCTTTCATTTAGCCTTCATTACGCCTCTGCTTTGGATCATTTCAGGACCGGACTTTTAACGTTTTCATAGAAGTTGTAAAACAAAAGAGTCTAACCGTTTGCTTGTTCCTCGAATAAGAGAGATGTTTCAAACGCGACTATCATATTGGGTTCAATCATGGATTTGCAGGTATAGGTGCGTCTTGCAATTATGATATGAAAAACAGAATGAAACGCAGGAATCACAATAATAATGTGTCAACAAGCATCCTGCTCAAGGATGACTGTTTAAAGTTTGGGTTTCTACTGCCCATTTTTGGAATTGCCTGAGTCAAAAAGAGATAGCAGAGTTGAAATTAGAGAAGAGAAACACTCTGCTTATGCCTCGCACAGATTTATTGTTTAATGAAGACATCCAATAATATATTAAAATTTCGAACTCTGTGGAAACCCTAATTGGAGCGTTTACAGGCTTCGGAAGAATTGCATAGAATTCATGAATTACATGTAATCGAATTCATGAATGAAATGCTTGTAGAACTGAGAACTCTGTGGAAACCCTCACCTGGAGCTTCGGAAGAATCACATGTAACACAATTGACGTGTGGGTCACTTCTATTCTGATTTGAAGTTAAAGTTACTTCCATCAAGTGATGTCCGCATCTGTGTGTCCGCATCTGTGTCTTAATCCCAAACAAGACAACCGTTCTCAACAATTCTCTTGCTCAGTCTTCAGATCTCAACCAAATGGGACTTTAATACTTTAAAAAACATCTTCTTTGACTTAGAAAGACATAGAATAGTGAAAAATAAGATTTTACCTAGACTTAAGAATGAGTTGACAAATAAAAAATATTTTTCTCTTTTTATATACAAGATATGCAATGTCATACTTACAAAGGTCATTATGAAGGCCTAATCTAGTTACATTCTCCAACACATCCTCTTAACTATAGAGGTATTTATAATCCCATCATGAAGTATAAGGAATCTTAAATTAAAGCATTCTAATAAGAAAAATTCAAATTGACAAGCCATGTATTAAGCATCAATATCATAACCAACATTGTGAATGAGGTCTCTAATTGATGAACTCAACTTTTATGAGAACATCATACTTGAAGTCTTTAAGTGACATACCAAACTATCTCTAAAGGCACATACCCCATCTAGATGTTCAAAGATTCTGTCTTTTTACTGCTATTCTTATCTTTGATTCCTAATCCTCAAAGAATATCAATCTGCTTGTACTACTCTTATCTTGGATTCCCTATCTCATCCTCAAAGAGTATTGATATACAAGTCTGTTTCTATCTTAGATTTTATAATCCTCAACAAGTTTCAATCTTAGCTCCTCATAAAATCCTCTAGAACCTCTTCTTTTTGCACGGCCTTCACAAAGAATTATGATTGTTAATATTGATCTACTGCATGACATATGAAGAAAATAATGTATCTTCCATCATCACTCCCTCTCACTCAAAGAAGAGATGTCTACCAAACAAATATTGCTTCTTAAGTACTCAAGCTTCTTGTATGGAAATTCCTTTGTTAGAATATCAACAACATGTTCATGAGTAGGAATATAGTGTGGTTCCATTACCCCATCTCTTTCTCATGTAGTGGTACTATTGTGTTTGTGTTGATGGCGAAAAATGACCACCTCAACATATAAGGGAGACCACCTAGTCAGAGCCCAACCTAAGCCCTTATTCATTTGATTTGGAGGTTGACACTCACTCTATTAGGTCTAGTTACCCCCTCTCTCCTTGATGACTTGTGATATTTCAATTAATTATCGAACAATAAAGCACATCTCTATTTGTTCCTTGTTGTGCACTCTTGAAATATGTAACTAGGTTTAGTCTTCATAAATGACATATGTAATCGTGATTTTATATATTTGATGTAATGAGAAAAATAAATGTATTATTGTTGTTCTTGAGGCATGGTTTTCATAATCAAGGAACATTTTTTTTAGGCCAAGCTTCCATTATGAGTTCCTAGGGCTTTTCATCGAGTCTTCAAGTTCTTAAAATCATTTTCATGTTTGGAAGACCCACTTGGGGCATGCTACATATTGTATTAGTTAATGTTAGATTGAAAAAACCCTCCAAGACCTCATCACAAGTGTTGCAACAAGTCAACCTTCAAAAGGAGCGATCAACCTATCTAGACGGACGTGTCAAGTTAGGAATGATGACAAGCCAACCTAATATAATGGGAGAGGAGCCTATATATGTGAGGAATCTACCTCGCTCAAGAGATCATTCATCAAGGACCCACCAAAAGGATATAATTGTGAATAGGAAAGGAAGGGAGCCTCTTGATAAGCCAAGAAAAGCAGAAGAAGATCGAAGCCTTCTACCATTGTTTTCGGGTCATTCTTCTCACACTTGTGATTGCAGCTAGGGTTTGTGTAGTTAGGTATTGCATACCTTGAAGGAGACAAAATAGATACCAAGGAACAAGTCTATTTTCTACGTGGATTCAAAAGAAGTGTCCAAGACAAGTGAAGGAGAGAATCCTCATAAATCTACCCCAATCACCTTATACCCATGGGATCTCTAAAATTATAGGCACACCAAAAAATGCAAGCATGTAATAAGAGGTTGAAATTGAAGAAGAAGTTGAAAAAAAAGGTGTACTAGTTTGTTTGACGAGTAGTGACTTGGAAGGAATAAAATATCTTGATGAATAATTTTGACATGGTTCTTTTGTCAAGGGTATATGTCTAGGAATTTGTCACTTGGAAACTCTAGAAGAAGAAGAACCCTTGTGGGTTTTCGTCTCAAAGTTGGAGAGGTTTTGGCCCTCGATGATAGCCTATATATTTTGTCCTCTGTATTATTGTTCATTATGGTTTGGTAGTTGTTTGATGAATAAAAGCTCTAATAATAACAACTGAAATAAGAAGCTAATTAGGTGAAGTAAAAGTACATGACAAATGTTTATCAAAGAGATAAATAACCTTATGTTTTTGCCCCAAAATTTCTCAACATGGTATCAGAGCTAAGGTGTCAAGACAAGGAAGGTCAGCTTAAACAAGGTGATCTAGATTTAAATAGGAATGCAACAAATTACAGAGATAACCATAAACACATAGATGTAGCGAAAATAATACTTCATTTTATTAATGTAAAACACTAAAATATGCTTATAAATGGAAATGGAAATAAACTAGCTAGGGCGATGGTAGCTTATCTCTCAGAAGATATGTGGTGGCTACATGCCTCTCAACTATGGTAAAATGAGGCTCGAAGGCCTATTTATTTTTTAGAAACAATGGAAAACCCTAAACATCCAAAAACCTAACCTTAGAAGATGAAACACCAAAGTGTGGGCCCCATTTGGGTAAATTGGTACATCAACTTCTCAGGGTTGTAACGTTCCCATATGATCTCTTTTTGATGCAAATAATATCTCGTTAAAAAGATCTATCTCAGAACTACGACTTTGTGAAGAGAAACATGAATCCATGGTCCCATGTTGCTCCCTTTTTCCCCAAAAGACGTCGTTTAGGGCCTCAAAATGGCTCTCGAAGTTCATGACTCGAAAAAATGCTAAAAATAGTAAACTATGCTATAATTAAGGAAACTGAAAAGCTCAAAGAAACAATGGTGGGGGTCCAAGTGGACATGGCGAGTGGCCACCAATATCCACCTAAATCATTCCTCCCCCCTTAGGAATCCATGGTCCCATATTACGTTGAGTTCCTCCATGAGATGAGGAAACTTCTACTGAACTTTCTCCCTGGTCAAGGAGTTACCCTAGTTTGACAACTTTATATAGTTGGATATTCCGCTCGTGAGTGTGCTTGATCTATGTGTCCATGATCCGATCCATTGGAGCTTATTCCATGCAATCTGGATTCAACTCTCGGGGTGTGAGTTGTTCTACAATGTGAGATGTGTTTAGTAATGGTGGAAAGTATCGCCGAAGGCAGTCAACATTGAACGCTAGTTGCAGGCCAAGGAATGGGGGAATGCTGAGCTCAAATGCCTTGTCTCCCACAACCTTGGCAATGGTGTAAGGACCATCTCAGTGTGGTCTAAGTGTTTGATAGGCTTTGGTAAGGCATTCCTTTTGCAAATGCAACTAGACTTTGTCGCCCACCTGAAACTTGTGTGGCACCCGATGTTGATGATGTCGCTGCTTGTACTTGGCATTTGATTTCTCCAAAATGTCATGGACTTGCTCCCGAATATGTTGGATGTTCTCAATGAATTTGTTTGCCTTATCTGCTTCGGACTCGACATGAGCCGAATCTGCATGAGTAGCTACAAATGGCATGGCCACCTCAATGGGACATAGTGGTTGGAATCCCAAGCCCACCTAAAAAGGGTTGTGGCTAGTCAAGCTGTGGAGAGCCCGGTTGTAGCTATGTTGAACATAGGGGAGGCTCTCATCTCATGTGAATGGATGCTTTGAGTTGTACTTGCGTAGAATGTGTATGATCATCGTGTTGACAACCTCTGTCTAGCCATCAGTTTGAGGATGGAAGGTTGTGGACTTAGTGAGTTTGGTCTCCAGGATTGACGAGAGACTTGACGAAAATGTACTGAGGAACTTGCTATCCCAATCTAATATAATCGACTATGGCATCCCAAAGTGTACCCACACTTGCTTAAAGAATAGTTTAGTAGTGGCTTGTACTATGATATTCTTGTTGCAGGCCGCCATAATGGCCATCTTCGAGAACTTGTTGACGACCACAAAAACATAGTCATTTCCATGCTTAGTGGAAGGAAGGCCTCACATGTAATCCATGGAGATCGATTCCCAAGGTCGAATAGGGGTAGGTAGCAGGGTATAGAGGCCTGGCTTCTTGATGGTCAGTTTGGCAATGGCATAGGCAGTGCATGATGTGATGTACTTCTCGACATTGTGTCCAAGATTGAGCCAATAGAAATACTTTTGCATTACTCCCACTATTTTCTCGAGCTCGAAATGCTGAGCAACCCAACTATAGTGTGCTTCCCAAATCATCTTGACACGCTCACTTGAAGGAAAACAAAGGTGACCCAAGTGGCATAACAGGGCATCTTGGAGGTGAAAATCTGGAACATGCTGACTTTCCAATAGTGTCTGGTGTTTGTGGCCAAATTCTGGGTTGCTTATGTAGAGAAGTTGCAAATGAGAGGTCTCGTGCCCACATTATTTGATCACGGTGGTTAATTCCATGATCGGTGGTCAACTGAGGCAATCTGCAACATTATTGGTGCTGCCCTTCTTATACTTGATATTCAAATAGAATTGTTGCAAGTATGTGGACCACTTCTCATGGTGATCATTCTGTAATTTCCCTTGGGTCTGTATGAACTATAAGGGTCGGTAATTTGTGTGGATGACCGTTTCCTTCCCCAAAATGTAATGCTTCCATTGTTGGGAGGCCTTCACAACGGAATACATCTCTTCGTAATAAGTGGGATAATTATCGATTGTGTCTCAAAGTGTCTCACTATGATATTCCACTCGATGTCCGTGTTGGGTAAGGACTACCCCAATATCATAGTCAAAGGCATCTATCTCGACCTCAAATGGTTGTTGCATGTGTGGTAATGTGAGCACTGGTGTCGAGGATAGGCGATATTTCAAATTTGTGAATGCCTTCAGTTGAGATTCAGACCGAAACAATTTTGTTTGCACTCCTCCCTTGGTGACTTGACTCAAGGGCCAAGTGATATGAGAAATTCCTAACACGAACTTGCGGTAGAGGTTGGCAAGATCTAGAAAGCTGCAGAGCTCTGTGAGAGTGGTTGGAGATGGCCAATCCCGAATGAATTAGATCTTGTCTAGATCCACATGCACCCCCTATTCATCAACACTGTATTCAAGATACTGAACCTGGGTCATGCCAAAATTACATTTCTCCAAATTGGCACATAACTTGTGTTTCTGTAGTGTTTGGAGAACCTGTCGGATGTGGTGGAGGCATTATTCCCCACCCTCGCTGAAGATGAGGATGTTATCCAAGTATACCACTACAAATGAGTTGGTGAATGGCCACAAGATGTCATCCATTAGCCTCATGAAGGTTGGAGGAGCATTCGTCAATCTCAAAGGCATAACCAACCATTCAAAAAGGCACTCCTTGGATTTAAAGGCAGTCTTCCACACATGAGAGGGTTTGATTGGTACTTGGTGATATCCTGACCTCAAACCAATCTTGCTAGATATTTTTCCCCCTTTGGTTGGTCCAGGAGGTCATCAATCTGTGGGATTGGCTACCTATTATAGTCAGTGATCTTGTTCAGCACCAGATAGTTAATACAGAGTCTCTAAGTCCCATCCTTATTCTGTACCAATAGGATTTGGCTCCCACAGGGCGATGAACTCGAACGGAGGTGACCTTTCTGTAGCAGCTCCTAAATCTACCTCTTGATTTCATCCTTCTCTAGAATGGAGCACCAATAGATTGGTCCATTGGGCATCAGTGCACCTTGGGTCAGATCGATGGAGTTCTTGACCCCACAGTGCAAAGGAACCCCTGCGGGGGAGGCGAAGATGTCCTCGTACTTCTCCGCGACCTTTTCCATCTGTATTTTTCGTGCAAAGGGGCCTTGTCTAGAGCTCGTGGCCACCGTATTCTTCTTTCCTTGAGGGTGTATCATCAAGAAAATAGATTTACCTGTTTTGGAAATGAGCTTATTGCATTGTTTTGCAGTAACCAAAGAGATGGTGGTAGGTGGTGCTACCTCTGGTATCTTGTACAACTTATTTTCCAAAGTAACAATAACAGCACAGGGCCTTCATTCATACACAACATGTCGCTTCCACAAGTATGGTTGTCCTAATAATACATCACAAACTTCAAGGGGATAAATCTCACATAATACCTTATCCATGAAGGGCTTGATGCTATATGGAAGGTGACAATGTTGGCTCACACGAAGATCCCGTCCTTAGTGAAGCCACCCGATGGTGTATGGTTGTGGATGTGCTATGGTCGGTAAGCCCAGCCACTTCACGACCCCTGCCGAAATGAGGTTCTTTCGGCTCTCGCTATCAACAATGAACTGTAGCAGGGAGCCCTTTACCCACATCTCAGAGTGGAAGATATGCTCCTCCTCCTCTGGATCTTCACGTTCTTCATTCTGTATCTTTGTGTTGGTAACGGTGGCATTGGGCTCTGCATCAATAATCTGCTTCCCTTTTTCATTCCCCTTGTTGGGTTCTCACCCAGAGTTAGAACATGCATCTGATTCTAAAACCCTTAGCTCGACCATGAGTGACTGCTTGGTCCAACACTCACTTGTGTTGTGAGTGGAACTCTTATGGAACTCACACCACTTTCTCCTATCCTTTTTTGGCTTCACGACGTTGTTATTTTCTTGCAGCTTTCTTGGGTTGTCTTGGGCTACTCTACCTTGGCTTTGTCCTTTGTTCTATGGTTTCGGGGAACCTTTCCCTTGCTTCAGATTCCCAGATCCAAACTCTCACTTGCTCTCTTTAAACTTTTTCTCAACCTTGATGGCATATCAGTATGCTGAGCGAGGAGATGTTTAGGAATTCTATTTCTTCCTCGATGTACTTGTGGAGGCATCCGTGGTATTTGAGTACCAAATGCTCCTTTGAATCCTTGATACCCAACTTTGTGCAATGGGTATGGAAAATATTGGTAAACTCTAGCACGTCTTGGTCCCTTCCCTACTGTAGCATGGTCCACTTTATGTATTAATCTCATAGCTTTCGACAAGGTAGTACTGCTCCTTGATGGCACCCTAGAATGAATTCCAAGTGGGTGTGGTGGAACATTGTGAGCCTATACTTTCATCCATCTACTCGCAGTAGGTTTCCCACGAGTCCTTGACG
>APFE031559254.1:0-11373 GCA_000404065.3 Pinus taeda
CCACCCTTGCCTTGCACACTTGAAGAAATCTCAGCTACAGCAACTTCAGTAAATCAACCAAGCATGAAAAACAAATTGGAATGAAACAAGTTCTTAAAATTAGCTCCCAACTCAAATTATACAAAAGTTACATACAAATTCCATTACAAAAGCCATCAAAGTCTTGGCTTTAAATAGAGGTTTAATGAAACAAACTGATCTATATTATCTCTAACACTCATATCCACCTATCTAAGTCAAACTCATCCAATTCATCCCAAGAAATATTCTCAATCCCATAAAATCTCAAAACTGCCCTATTTCCTAGGGATTTTCTGGTGACTAGTCATGTTTGACTAGCCTTGACCGGGCCTAATAAAGCTTGTTCTGGCCTAACAAAGTGGAGTTAGCTTAGTCCTAGTTCCCAATCTGTCCATCCATGCATCAAACTCGAGCCCAAGTGTCCTGCAAACATGTCATCCACATAGCTATTACGGGAATTTCTGATTCAGTCCAAAATTGCACTTGAAACTCAATTTTCATAAAAACTTCTAGAAATTGCAAAATTAAAATTAAACACCTGAATATGCATAAAATACATCAAAATGAGATGGATGTGATGGAAAATGGATGGAAAATATAAGGATTAAGTAGGTTTCCCTAAGCAAAAATAGACCAAAACTAAGGGCCAACACGCAACTTCGCACCCGCACTGTCTGCGCTCTGCATACCTCCGCACCTGCGACGTCTTTTGATCTGCACACCTTCACACCTGCTCCTTCACTGGTACTCTGCACCTCTAGAGCTGTTCCTTCACTAGTACTGCACACCTCCGCACCTGCGCCTTTTCTGGTGCTGCGCACCTCTGGATATAGACAGCTTATCAGTCCTCAAATATACCCTAGACTGTCAAATTCACAGATCCGTTCAAGTGCCAAAGAGATCTCGACCCATCAGTAGATCTGACTTATAATGCTCGGGTTTCTTCTTGATTGAGGTTCAACTATAACTCACCAACCGATTATTAGAAATTCAGATCTTACTATTCTTAATATATTCAACACACTTGTACTTCGCCAACTGATCTCCTTTCCCTTTTTATAGCCAAGGCCTTACTCAAACCATGAATCAAAACCATTGAGAAACAAAACTATGGATCCAAAACTTGGGTTCAATATTTTAGATGCAAAACCATGGACCAAAACCATAGGATCAAATACGTCGGACTAAATACCATGGACCAAACATAAGATGCGCGATTTTCTCTGCATGAAAGTCCGTGCATTTTAGGTTCGCACCTTTTCTGCGAAAATACCTGCGAACATGTCCGCACCTTTTCAACGGTCCTCCTGCACAACTTGTCGATGACCGCATCTTCTGATCGGTGCACCTGCAGAACCAGAAAATAACATTGCTGCACTTATAATTTATCATCTGAGTGGGTTTCCATCAAGTATAACATATGCATCATAATGCCAACACACTAAAATTGTTCTTCCCTGTAGACATCTTGTTGAAGCACCTCTTGATTTTGATCAAGTATATTTTTTCTTTTGCTTTTAGCCTTTCTTCTTATATCTTGCAAAGGGTGTCCATCCTACGCTCCACTAATAGACATGACTTTCCTTGGGATTCTTCTGAGAATTGGAGGGAAGGAAAGTAGATGTTGGGCAGGAGGATGGATTCTTTTCCATATACTAGGAAGTAGGGAGAGGTGTTTAGAGAGGGATTTGGCATGACTCGGTCAACCCATAAAGCATTTATCAAAGCAGAGTGCCAATTCCTATGTTTAGAGAATATGGTCTTCTTAATGATATAGATTAAGTTCTTGTTCGTAGATTCAACAAGGTCATTTCCCTAAGGTTAATAATTAGTAGAGAGTTTCAATAAAATTCCATTTTTCAATGCAAAGTCATATATTTTTAACAATGAAAAGTATGTTGTGTTGTCGAAGACAAGAAAAGTAGGAATGTGGAACTTAGAAATGATGTTCTGTCGTAGAAATCTAATGACTTCATGAACATTCACCTGTTTGAGTGGAATTTCTTCTGTCCACTGCGTGAAGTAATCTATTGCAGTAAGAATGTAGTAGTGCTGCTTTGATGAGTGTAGAAATGTTTCTTCGATAATATCCAAACCCCACTATTGAAATGGTTCTTCCACTGCAATAAGCTATATTGGGGTAGATGACTTCTTTCTTCTTCCAACACACCTCTGACAGACTGGATACTTTCAGGCGTAGGCATGAGAATCTATGAATAATGTAGGCTAGTAAAAGCCAGCCTGCATGACTTTATGTGTTGTTATGTTACCCGCAAAATGTCCCCCAACTAGTTCGTCGTGGAGATCACACATAACTTTCTCTAAATCATGTGCTTCCAAACACCTGAGTAGTACTTCATTATGGTACTTTCTGAAGAGAACCCCATGCACCAAGTGGTAAGATAATTCTTTGAGTATGAGTGCCCACTTTTTATATGTTGATAGATGGGAGGGAACAGTGCCATGCTATGTGTATTGGCAGACACCTGTGTACCAAGAAATCGTGACAGTAATGGATGAAGCTCGCTCGACATTGTACATTTCGATTTCTTGCTTCCAAACTGAGAGATATTCTTCTTCCTTTGTGTCCACTGCTTCTAATGCTATTTGACGTAGACTGTGGCCCTTGGTTGTGTGAACTAGTTTAAACTCTAAGTCATATTCCTGTAGACTAGTCATCCAGTTCGCTCTCCTCTCACCCAGCTCTTGTTGGAGAAACAATGATCTAACTGCTGGGTGAGGAACCAAGATAATACAATGATTATTTAGAAGATAGGGCTGAAAAGTTTACACCACCTTGTATACTACATAAGCCTGTTTGTCAATGGTGGGATAATTGAGTTTAGGTCCTTGAAGACTAGCACTCATGAAATATATAGGCCACTCATTATTTTGGTCATCCTTTTGTGTGAGCACAATGGCAAGAGAAGTGTCAGAAGCAAAGGCGTAGAGCGAAAAATATCCGCTGAAGTCTGGGCTATATAATGCAGGTGCTTCTGTGATAGCTTATTTGATACTGGAAAACACGTCCTTTTCCCTTCTGTCCCATATGTATATTGCATATTTCTTTATCATCTCCTATATTGATTTAACAATCTAAGCATAGTCAGAAATGAACTTGTAGAGGAAATTAATTTTTCCTAGAAAGGAATACATAGATATTTGATTCATTAGGAAGGGAATTTGTGTCATTTCTTTCATCCTCTCTGGGTCTACCTTAATCCCACTTTTGTCGATAATGTGGCCCAAGAGATTACCCTCGGACACCACGTATATACTTTTCTTGGGATTTAAATATATCCCGTACTTGTGACATCACTCGAAAATTTTCTTTAAGTGGCATATGGGGTCTAACTTCTGTTTTGAAAATACTAGTACATTGTCAAGATAGATCACTATGCTTTATCCAACTAGTCCTCAGAATGCGATGTCCATAGCACGTTGAAATGTAGCACCAACATTAATTAACCCAAACGACATTCTCTTGAATGTGAATGTGCCCCACTTCGTGTGGAAGGTGGTTTTAAGTTTGTCAAGCTCTGAAAATAGAACCTGGTTGTATCCTGAGTAACCATCTAGAAAAGAAAATATTTCTGACCTGTTTGTAGTATTTATTCCATGGACCACACAAGGTATTTGTCATTTTCTGAGGTGCGATTGAGATTTTGGAAATCAACACACAAGTGGATTTCCCTAGACTTATTTCTTACTGGGACCAAATTCGACACCCAAGTTGAGTGCCGCGCTCTATATATGATCCAGGCATCCAACCGTTTCCTTAACTCTTTATGAATAAGAGGCTCAAGAGTTGGATGTACTTTTCTCAATTTTGTTGGAATGGCTTGGACCCTTCTTTTATTGGTATCACATGCTAGATGATTCATGTGTAATAAGTTTTAAACTCACCATATGTCCATGCGAACACATGTTGGTACTGCTTGAATAGGCAGATAAAGGCTTTCCGCTCCTATGGAGTACATCAAGTACACATATTGACATACTTCAGATCCTTTTTTGTTCCCAAGTTAATCAGATCGTGCGACAACATGGAACTATGGGTTTTACTATTAACAGTCCTTGGAAGCGATTCTGCAGGCCATACAACTTCTCCAATGATAACACACCTTTTGGGATGTGATTTCCTTTACTTTCATTGGCTGCATCTTGCAATGCCTTCTCGTGGTCGTCCTCATCAACTTCTGCATCTTTGAACACATCAACGTTCACCATGAAGAAAAACATCTTCTGGTCATCATTAAAAAACGTATATTAGTGATATTTTGAAGGATAGATGGCTTATAAATAATTTCAACAAAAAAATCGTCCCTTAATGGTGACAACCTAGCAACAACATTTTCCAATTTATTCAAACTGCATTACATATTCTAGGAATAACAATGATATTAAAATCTTGGAATTGTGAAATCAAATTCCATACCTCTTGTTGATAACTTTTAATATGAGGGGATACATAATGTATGGTATCACGTACCTATTGCACAACAATTTCTGAGTCACCTACTGCTTTTAGGATGGCAATTTTGAGGTTGATGGCTCTTTGCAAACCTAAGATAAGTGCTTTGTATTCTGCAGTGTTGTTTGTGCATGCAAATTCCAAATGGCTAGAGATTAAATGTTTTCTCTCCAGATGGTATATTAAAATGCAACCAGCTCCAGATCCCTCCTGTGTTTTGGAACCATCAAAGTACAAAGTCCACATATCATATGTACAAGGACTGGGAACTACACTAGTACTATTATTACTATTACTAACTGTACAAATTTCATTTTCTCTAGTTGGACTAGGAAGGAACTCCAACTGTGTATCTGTTGGGACTGGGGATGGATGTGCAAGATAACACCCTAGTTTTTTTTCGAAGAAGCAATTACTGAAGATAAGTTCTGCGAAAGTCACAAGTTCATTTTTTTCGTTCAAGGGAGTGACAATATGTTTCATGTAGCTCTCTACATTCACCCATATTTGATTATTTTTTCCCTTATACAAAAGCCATAAATGTGACCAATCTATAGAAAAGTACCCTTGTAGCTTGTTGTACCAATCTCTGCTAAAAAACACTCCATATGCTTCTAGAATGTCCACAATCACTACGTCTATACATTGGTGGACTCACTCATCGGATGATAAATAGATAATCATATATCTGAGTTCACCAACTACATGGACAAGAGTTATGTCCACCTGAATGATTTGAGAATTTGTTTTGTCCCATTTTGCGTTGATTTTATTGGCAACAAATAATGGAATTATGTTTACCAATGCACTAGAATCAACCAAGCAATTGCGTACATCGAAATTGAAGATTTCAAAAGCTAACAGAAAGGGAGGGCATAATGTATTTTCATCCATTGTTAAAGCATTAAGTACAGATTTGAGGGAACCAGAGGACGTACCAGATCCCTTGTCAGAAAAAGAACCATTACATGCGGTGGACTTCCCAAGTGTACGTAAGAGGATGTCATGCTAGCTCATGATATTTTTTATTTCAAACATTGAGATGTTCACACAAACCTTCTTCATGTCTTCAACTATGTTGTAATATATAGTGGGAAGTATTTCCAAAGTGTCTGGGAGTGTGACTTAGCTTGTGACTTTCAGAATGTTGGTCTTACTCTTACTACTTGTGAAAGCACTTTTCATTGTAGCTGCATTACTAGACTTGCTTTGAGTGTTTTGTGTTGAGCTAACGGGTGGAATGATATTCCTTAACATGCTTTCTTTAAGTTTTTTCTTCATCAACTGTGGTCCAGCGGCTGGAACTTGGCTTCTCAGGTTGTACCAGTTTGTCTCCTTCCAGGCCAGACCATCACTCGGAGGTTTTTTGTCGTCTGTACTATTTTGGGTTGTGAGTTTTGTTAGAGCCTAGATTTACCTCAAGCTAAAAAGGTAGGATCCAGGGCCAACATCAAACCACGCTCAGCTTGGTAGCTAGCCCTACCAGGTTAGAGAGGGCTCTCTCCGAGTCTATCTCAACAAATTATATTCACTAAAGGCTTGAGATGACCAATTTAGCTACTGATTTTAGGCTAGGTATATGTGTGCAAGAGGTTTTTGAATGAATTAATGAATTGTTGGCTCAGATGAGAAGACAGATTTTGGGTGCGGGGAATGAGGCACAGTCCCTCAATGGGGCAAGGTAGGAAATCATTTTTGGCACTTAAAATCAAATGAGATGGAAATATTAAATAGGTGAGGAGCTGAAGAGGGCAAGGTAAGTCATGGATCATCTCCAAACAGTTGAAAACATCAAGAAACTAAAGCAAACCTCAAGTAGAGCACTGCAAATTCAATGGATTCTACTTACACTCTGGTTTGTTTAGTTAAGAAGAAATCAGATAGAGAATGGAATACATAAACACATAAGAAAATTCACAATAACAAAAGAAAGCACTGTACCAAGACAAATTTCTACATGGATCCCAAAGAGTGCTGCAAACCCTGGTCTCAATTCCTTAACCAAAATGCTGATATGAGTGTACAATGTAGCTCAAGTCATTCTCAAGAGTCCAACCATGCTAATGATTGAAAAAATACATAATATAGACAAATCATAGCTCATCCTAGCCTCTAGGGGTCGAGCTCACATGTTTAGGAGCTGTTCCAACTAATTCTAATCTCAAAACTAGAATTCAGGCAGTGGAACAACATGCCTCTAGAAACAAGAACTGATTCATTCAGTTTCAAACAACATTTTAACCAATGAATCTATCTACCTACATAAGTGAAAATTTGACATATTTACATCATGATCCATCAATGTACATTAAATTACATCACAAACTTGCCATTAAGAAAGTGAAAAAGTCAAACTGGCCAAAGCTGGGTGAAAAATAGAGTAGTACTTGGTCAAACTGGCAAAATTTCCTCTATGCGTCGCGCCTGATTCTCTATGCATAGCGCCTGTTTGGACCCACTTTTGGAGGCTTTCCCAGTGTCAAAATTAGCTCCAAGTGTACTTGTTGGAAAGGTCAACCTGTCTACTTTCCAACCCAAGTAGAATTTTTCAATTGGGCCTCCATTTTCCCTATCAAAAATCAAATCTCCCAAGACTACTTCCTCTGTGTCAAAATAGAGGCAGTAAGGTCATTGTTTGAGTGTTTTTGACCTTTTTGAGGGCTCAAATCCTGTCCAAATTTCTTGGCCATGGGTAGACAAGCGTATGTTTCCATGCCAAATCCAAAAATTCTGAGTTTTTGTGCTTTGTAGGCTCCTAGCAAAAGCGAGCGCCATGTGGCGCGGCGCATAGGGTAGAAAATCCTGTTTTTTGTGCCAAAAATTTCAAAAAAGCCACATTTTTTTTGAAATTTGGGTTGTGTCTTCTCCATAAATCATGTTGTTGGGCCAAGGAAGCCTCAGCCAATATTTGAAGTTTATCATGCTCCTTTTGCCTCTTTGATGCTCTCTTCAATTTTTCCTTTAAGCTCCTGATTCTCGCTTTGCAAACTTTGTTCCTCGCCATGTAATGAAAAGCCATGTGTCTCAACAAGTCTTTATCCTTGTTGGCATTCTCCAAAAATATCTCTAAGTGGATTTTGGCTCTTTCAAGCCATGATTCCCGATCGGCATTTATCTCTTGCTCAAGTGACGTGAGCTCTACCCTCCTCCTTTGGGCAGCTTGGCGATTCTCCCGAATGTTTTGCAACTCCATAAACACTTGCTGATCCTACCAAGGTAACTCATTAATTGGTCATGGGAGAAATTTTAACTTAATTGAACACAATAATATTGAGCAAATTTTGCAATTTTGGAGACTTTGTGAGTGAAATCAAGCTTCCAACTCTATGCGTCGCGCCACCAAATCCTATGCGTAGCACTTTTTGCAGGAGACGTTTGGAGGCCTTCCTGGTGTCCAAATTGGGCACAGAATAGCTCATTGGAAAAATTATTGAGTCTAATTTCCCATCCAAATAGAATTGTTCAATTTGGAGTTGATTTCCCTATCAAAAATCAAATCTTCCAAGACTAGTCAAAATGTGCAAAATGAGGCTGCCTAAAGGCAGAGTGCTTTCGCAGTCAACGTTTTAAGGTCTTTCTCAACTCCAAATTGAGCTCCGGATAGCTTTTTGGAAATATATTTGTGTATAGGTATCATTTGACTCATCAATCAAGTCATTTAGCCAACCAAGCTAGGAGAAAACTTTATTTTCCCAAGGTCACTTTAGAGGTGCATCAATTCTCCCAAGGCAACTGTATTTTTGACATTTCTCTAAAACCATAACACGTGTAAAACGTGAAGGAGGTTTTTCTTCCTTGTCCTATTTTGGACAAAAACCTCTCTCAGGTTTTACAAATTAATCTTTTATTGCTCAGAAACATCATTGGAGTAAAACCTATCCCGATGTGTGGAACAGGGGATTTGTCGAAATGAAGTGAAAGGAAGGGGATAATGGACTTCTAAATTCTTGAGAAAATTTTTGGAAGTAAGGAGGGATGCTAGGAAGCAGGGGAAAGTATAATTTCAAAGATTGAATGAGGGGAAGGGGTCCAAAAGGGAAAAACACAGGCCTAGTCTAGAAAATTGTCAAGTTGTAGCAAGAAACTAGGGTTTGTGCAAAAATGAGGAATTTGGGGGATTTCAGCGATGGGAAGTGTTTAATAAGGTACAATAAAGATAGGGGAAGGTGTATGAACATCCGGATACAAGTTTTTCTAATGATTTGACCATCCAAGAGAAATTACCTTCAAAACCCTAGGAAAGGGAAATGAACTTTACCTAGGCACAACTGAAGCAAGAACAAGGTGTAAAATGACCCAGTGGAACTTGACATGATGATGAAAACCCTCTGAATGATGGTACACTCAGCTGAATGGTGACATGGACCGACATTTGGAAAACTTCGAAAGGAGTAAAATCAAACCCTAGACCTAATACCTAGTGACCAAATTTTGCTTGAAGACTCACTGAAATGACAAAATTTGACCTTGACACCTTAAAATCACTTTGTAAGAGCATGTTTGATCACTGGAGGAAGGCTGCAAATATTGACACTAACAAGTTTTTAATTGAACATGTTTACTGCATGCCCCACACTCAGAGTCCCTTTGGTTGCAACAACTTCTGGCTTTTCTTCTACAGGACCAATCCGCTCCTCAGCCATTACCACATCAAGAAGATGCATAGCAATAATGCTCATGACATGATTCCATTGTGGGCGTGTTTTCTCTAAATGATAGTCTTGATGATACGAACAATATTGGTCTCTACCCATGTTTTCAATATTCGATATAACGTTGGAGCTCTATGTAGACTTAGCTAATTAAATGCTACTACTGGAGGAAGTTGCAGTCCTTCTAAACATGTTGAACTTAGGAGTCTTGCTACTCATGGTGGTCTCACTTGACCTTTGTTTCAACTCTTCCAACTCATTTGATAGAGTCTTGATAGTACATGTCAAAATCTCAATATTAATATTTTGTTTCTCTTTGGCCTTGCTTACAGAGGTTTGAGACCTTTTACCTGTGCCTTTGGAGTCTTTAGTTGGCTCATCATCTACAATGAATCTAATCATGTGCAAGTCCATTTCAACCGTGATTTCCTCTTCATAATTTTTGGTCAAAGTTTGTTCCACAATTCTATTTATAAACTGCAAAATGCTAGTTGGCAAGGAAAAATTGCAATAATTGATGGTGATGGAGTTATGAGGTTTAGTGTTTGCTGAGAAATTATTCAGAATGTGGTTAAACCTTTGATTACAATATTTCACTTTTTCCTTTTGCTCCATCTGGAGACTTCCCAACTCTTTCAATAACATGGTGGGGGTCTTGTCATCAAAAATTTCTCAAGGAATGTTTTCTTAAACCCCCTCCAGTTTTGGATGGAATTCAGAGGAAGACTATGATATCACACAAATTCTCTACCATCTAAGGTACACAAAAAAATCTACATGCAACATCATCAGAGAGTACCTCATGTGTCTGGAGATGTAGGTAGAAGTTGTCTAGACAATCCTCTGCCTTTACTGCTTTTTCAGGGTCATACTTCGTAAGGATCTTTTCGGTATGCCTTCGCATATTGTGTAACACACCTAATAGTGAAAGTGGGCCCTAAGACATCCAATCCAGATCTTGTTCTTCCATGTCTTCTTCCTTGTCTTTCCATTCTTCTTCAAAATCTGATTGGTCTTCTTCTTCTTCTTCTTCTCCGACCAACCCAAAAAAAGTTTTTTCTGAGAGAACTTAGTTATCATTGTCACCATAGTTGAAGGTTGGAGGCTATTCTAGTTTTCCTGTGTTTTCTTTAGAGTCTGTTAACTCTTCAAGGGTGGTAAGAACCAACTCTTCAACTATTGAAACCATTATACTAGTAGGGTTGGTTTGGTTCTTCTTTGTAAAATATGGAATAGTTTCTGTTCTAGGTATCAATATAATAGCTCTTACAAACTTTCTGGTTATGGGGCAGATGGTTTAGATTTTTTCATATGTGAATTAATAAGGTTGTGTAGTCTTGGGTTGAGAAGAATTATCAACTTTAGGAATGTGCACAAGGGATTTGCTGGGGATGTTACTATCTTGACCATAGGAAGTAAGATTGGGGTTGGTGGGGTAATCATCCATAAAAGTTTGGCTTCCCTCCTTCTAGCGCCAAAATGTTGACAGTGCTATACCCGCCAACATTAACAGGATCTCCTTGATATGAAGTCCCAATTAGACCTTACACCGATTTGGTGTAGGAGTCCCATTTGGTATAAAGGCCCAATTTTCGAATCCTTAAAGATTTTCCATATCTCTAATTGTCAGCATGAGAGAGGGATGCAATGGTTCCTTCGAAAAGAAAGAAGGTGTACCTGGTGAGTGTTTACTGTAAATGTATCAATGTTATTCTACTACAGAGAGAGGAGAAAAGCGGGCCTCTAAGTGAGAGGTAGTAGTACCACCCAAGAAGAGACAGACATGAACTAAAAGGATCCGTCTAACATCCAGTGAAATATTCCACAAAGGATGCGATGATCGTTACAACTAACAAACAAAGAAAGATCTGTCTAATATCTTGTAGAATAGTCCACAAGGATGGGACAACAATAACGACCATTACAACACATTATTAATAAGATAAGTACCAAAACAACCAAAATAGTTCAACTATATTAACACATTTGAAAGTAAACATGAAATACAAATATCTACAAAATATTCTTACAAACATTCATAATCCATACATGAATAACGTGCTGGTCTTGAAGGCTTCTATTATTAAGTAAAATTTCTAAGAGACATTATTACAATGTACATCACTAGCTCTAGTAGTGGAGCATTGGAGCAACTCCTTGCTCCTTAAAGAAATATCTTATCTCTCTAATTCTTTACGAGAGGAGAAAAGGTGAAAAGTCGTTTTC